>JBBBDQ010001417.1:5400000-5432500 GCA_037127315.1 Ascarosepion bandense
ATTTGGCTAACCTAACTGTGAATGGGTGGGACCCAGTTGCCAGTCTGGTTGCACGAGTAAACACCTGTTGAGGAGGCATCAGTGATTTTATAAAAAAAAAATTCCTCCAGTTTTAAATCATTTAAAGTTCTGTATTCTCTGTAATTCTAACTTTAAATAAAGACAAATTTAATTATATATAATTTTATATATCGCATATAGCGAGTAAAAATTGGAGTTATAATGGTTTTTGTAAATTAGGTCATAACAATTAGTAGGCAATTTTGATCTTAATATAGAATTGACTTCATGGCATGTAAACATCTCGTCGAACCGTCTGCAATATTGTGGCTGTACCTGAGTTTTTTTATTTTTTTTATTTTTTCAGTCGCAATCATCCACGCGTCGATGACCCCGTTATTATAATTTCAGGGGCCTGTTAAGATTCATCCGACCGTTAACGGTAAAATTTACTTATATCAACGTCATATATCGCATTTGAGCCATTTTGTGCTACGCAGCGTTATGGTGCAGTGGATATCGACTCGGAACGAGAAATCGGGGGAGCCGAGTTCGAATTCCAGTTGAATTCCTTGCATTTACTTACGCACAAATATTCTTGAGAAAAATATTAATCCGTCTATTGCTTCTAGTTAACAGGATAGATAGGGTTCTACTGTCGGAAGAAATGGCAACCTACAGCGGGTTAATATTCTTCCCCGTCAGTCAAGAAAGGGACATGGTCGCCCGAAGCGTGTATCACGTATGGCACTTAACTGACTAACTGAATATATATATATATATATACATATATATGATTCTAACCACCCAAAGATTGCTGAAATGCATCATCCAACTCTTTTTGAATCCTTCGCACTGTACTAAGAGTGACAACCAAAATTCTGAAATATTTCTGTTAGAGCTTTCGGCGCCAATATCCAGCAGCACAGAATGTGGTTTCCTAATTCCTGGTCATGGAAATTGCGTCATGATTGTTCTTATTCTCCCAGACGGGCCCCAGCTGACACTGTTATACTGTGAAGTCGACAAAAAAAAAAAAAAAAAAAAAAAAGACGGCAATTTAATCATCGCATGAGGAATGTGTGCGTGTATATATATATAACCCTTGCTTACACAGTTAGGCGAGAGGCCAACAAAACTCCTTGTAGCACCAAAGATGAATTGAAGAGAAGGGTTATAGCAGCATTCACCAGCTTAAACAAGGAGACCGCCCAAAAGAGTTGCAGGAGATTCCAAATTTTAGGGGATCTAGTTGAAGGCAATGGCGGTTTTATTGATTAAATTTATTCTTTAGTATTTTAAGGTATTTGTTTTGTAATTTTCTTGAATATATCTGTCAAAATCAGATGTCAGTGTTATTCTACCCTTTGAGTAATTTAGACGACAATTTATGCACCGTACCCAGTATATATATATATATATATATATATATATATATATATATATATATACTGGGTACGGTGCATTAATATATATATATATATGTATATATATATATAGAGAGAGAGAGAAAGAGAGGGTGGGGGAGGGTGGGGCAGAGCAACTTGCTTATTTGAATTTGGACCGAAACTTCAGAGTACGATTAACCCAGTGTATTGAGCAAAATGGATGCCATCTGAATGATGTTATCTTTAAAACTTGTAAAACATAAAATTTAAATGTTGTAATTGATGCTTTTAAAGAATTACATGTATATTTACATTACTTTGGCTTTATTTGTTATTCCAAATAAGCAAGTTGCTCTGCCCCACCCTGTATTAGTCATCCACATACAAGCCTGTTGTTGCTGTAACACAGCTCATCAGCTAGTCACATCCACTTGCTTCTGGCCGGGATCGAAACTTGACCGATTTCGAGTCAGTCGAAGTCGCTACCCCACCCTAAGCCATAGGCGCATGGAATCAGAGAAGGGAAATTTTAACGTGTTGTATATAAGCAATGTATATACACGCCAATCACCGAAAGAACTCAATTCATTTCTAACAAGTCACGCATATATCGCAGGAAGTGGAAACTGTTTTTAAATTTTTTTGTTCTCTAGAGGGCTCAATCGTAATGAGAGCATAATATATTAGTCATCCACATACAAGCCTGTTTCGCTGTATCACACACACACATATATATATATATATATATACACGAAAAATGTTAAGGAGTGAGTGGAAAGTAAAACAAAAAACGACGAAAAGGACAAATAAACACAACATTCTATTCACGCGCAGGTATGTGTGCGTGTGTGCACGCGCACACACAACCACACACACCCACACACACACACACACACATGCACACAGACAGAAATACATCATGTAAAAATACTTAAATGAAAAATGCGTATAATACAATTGAAAAATAGAGAAGTAAATACCTGCAGACAGTTGGTGATACCTTCTAAAGTAGGCGGAATTATTCCAGGTAGGAATGTCTATATATATATATATATATATATATATATATATATATATATATACCGAAATGAAGGAGGATTTCCATTACTTTACACACCACTTGATGAGACATTGAAGTTTCAACGTCGAAACGAACGTACCTTTGTAGCGGATATATATAGAATAATTATGTACATGTTGTAAAATATAATATAAATATAAATATATATATATATAGTTTTAAATATAACAGACAATGAAAGTTCTAGTATTTTTAATCATGAGTTGTTCTAAACATCGTATTTTGACTTTAATATCAAGTGAATATAAAAACAAAAGACTTAATAAAATCATATTTCATTCTGGTCACAACACATTACATTGCATTTAGGCATATGGTTCTGTTAACATTTTGAACTCTCACGCGGTGTGACGTCATAGAAAGTAAATTTACGAACTGAATCAGCTATTTGGTGACTGTTATCGTTACATAGCAATGTTTTATGTCAACACAAGATAAAATCATCTTTCATGCTGGATGTTTTTATGTTAACATCCTTGTAACCTCTCTGAAGATGGCTCATGTGAGTCGAAAGCTTAGAATTCGCATAATAGAAAAACATCGAAATGTTGGGCAATTTTTGTCTTTATTTTCGTCTTAAATTAAAGCCAAAATACGATGTTTAGAACGGCTCATCATTAAACATAATAGACGTTCATTTTCTGTTATATTTAACAGTATATGTCTACAAAGTTATCTGCTTTCTCGATACATATATATATATATATTCTTCAGTACCCGACAATATAATTATTGCAAAAAAAAAAAAATAAAAATAATATGCCACTCTTAAAGAGAAAACACACTGCAAGAGCTTTCATAACTGGTCGTAAAGTTTATTAACTGATAGTAAAGAGAATGAACTGAGCCGACGATGCCTCACTGTTGTCTCTTTCCCCATGAGCGTGACAAGAGGGAAATATATATATATATATATATATATATATATATATATATATATATATATATATATATATATAACGGTTTTTATTATAACAGAGATCATAATAAGAGAAGGTTATTTTTATTTATTTATTTTATTAATGTTTTTGCTACTGCTTCTGGTAAAAGAATTATTTGTTAATTAATTAAAAAAATTAATTGTGAATTATTCATAAAATATTATTGTTATTTCTACATTACTAGTCCTTTTAACGAAATTAATTGTCCAAAAAAATAATGGAAAAAGAAAAAGTTAACATTCGGTTAATGGAGTTTAGAATTTATACGAAGAATAACGTATCACCTTTGTGAAATAATAATAATAATAATAATAATAATAACAACATCAAAATATAAACAAGGCAGTCTCGCAGACATGAAGATCCACATTGGAAAAGCAAAAAAAAAAAAAAGAAATCGAACAACTTAGAAGTGAACTATCAGTACTGGATGAACTGAGTAGAGGAATAAATGTAAGAACTAGGAAAAGCAGAAGAGCCGAAAGAAAATACAACATTAGAAATGAAAATTAAGTTTTATCAACTAAAATAAAGCAAAAAATACAACTGAAGGCTCAAAGAATAAGGCGCTATGAGAAAAGATCAAGATTTTACAGACAAAACAAGATTTTTCAAACCGATACAAAGAGATTTTACAGGGAAATAGGTAAAAAAAGAATTGAAGTGACAGTCCCCCACAGAATGGAAGAAGCCACACAGTTCTGGGAAAAGATATGGGCTTGCCCTAAAGAACATAGCAAGGAAGTAGATTGGATTGCACAAGAGATAGAACGAATGAAAAATAAACCAGAACAGACATGGGCTGGAATTACAGAAGAGGATGTTAAATTTGCACTAAAAAAAGCACACAATTGGAAATTCCTAGGTATAGATAAAATTCCTAACTTTTGGCTATATTATTTAAATACAGCACATAAAAAACTAGCCAAAGAACTTCAAGAAATGGCTGACGATCCCACTAAAATTCCTGCATGGATGACCAAAGGAATTTCATTTCTTCTACCCAAGAATGGTGACACAAACAACCCGAAAAACTACAGACCAATTACATATCTTCCGACAACATATAAACTATTAACATCTATTTTAACAAAACAGACCTATTTATTCTTAGAAAGAAATGACATGATACCGCTTGAACAAAAAGGGTGCAAACGTGGCTGTTATGGATGTAAAGACCAATTGCTAATTAACAAAATGATCCTGGAAAACTGCTACAATACAAAGAAAAATCTTAGTACTGCCTGGATATATTATCGAAAGGCCACATAGTGTGCCACATCCCTGGATTTTAAAGACTTTAAATATATACAAGATATCGCCCGTCATCATCAATTTCATCAAACAGTGCATGTCTATATGGAAAACAACCCTCTACGTCAATCATATAAATGGAACCTATAAGTCTGATGAAATAAACATCAAAAGGAGGTATATTTCAAGGTGATTCTTTATCTCCCTTACTATTCTGCATATCATTAATAGCACTAACCAGTCAACTTACCAAGACAGAATGTGGTTATAAAATAGGCAAAAAGAAAATAAGCCATCTATTTTACATGGATGACTTAAAGTTATATGCTAAGAATGATAATGAACTGGAAGGTCTTCTGCAAACCGTAAAATGCTTCAGCGAAGACACTGGAATGAAATTCAATTTGAATAAATGTGCTAAAGCTACAGTTTTACGTGGATCAATACAAGAAACGTCCTCAATTAGCTTAGACACTGCTGTAACAAAAAAAGAATTGAAACCAGAAGAAGCTTATAAATACCTAGGTGTAAATGAGAGTGAAAACATTCACCATAAAAAAATGAAAGAAATAGTGCGTAAAGAGTACTATAGAAGGCTACGAATGATATTAAAAACTGAATTGAATTCTCAGAACAGAATTATGGCCATTAATAGCCTTGCAATCCCAGTTGTCCAATATAGCTTTAACATCTTAAACTGGACTCTAAACGACATCAGGCGAATGGATTCTAAAACAAGAAAGCTTCTTTCTAAGCATAAGATGCATCATCCAAAGGCTGATGTAGAACCTCTATACATACCCCGTAAAGAATGTGGAAGAGGTCTTTTTCAGCTAGAATTGTCACCCAAAACAACAACTATTGGCTTACTAACATACATAGAAACAACAAAGGATTGGATGATACAATTAGTAAGGCAACATGAAGAAAGAAAGAAAAAATATTCAACAATAAAAGAAGGCAGGAAATACAAACAAGATTTACAGTTAGTAGATTCTGTAGAAAAGAAAACAGAAGCCAAGAACCAACTATTGCGGCAAAAAATATGAAAATGAAAGCCAAAGATAAAGCTCTTGAACAGATGAAGCAGCGCTGGCAAGACAAACCTCTGCATGGCCAATATCCAGAACGTGCCAATAAATCCAATGTTGACAAAGTTAATACTCATCGATGGTTACGTGCATCTGGATTAAAGTCTGAAACTGAAGGCTTTATTCTTGCAGCACAAGACCAAAGTCTTTTCACTATGAACTTTCAGGCAAATATTATGCATAATGATATGGATCCAAAATGCAGGTTTTGTGATAAACACCAAGAAACAATAGACCACCTAATCTCAGGCTGTTCTGTGCTTGCTCCAAATGAATATAAAAATCGCCACGATAGAGTTGGGCAATGTTTACATTGGGCAACGTGCAAACATTATGGAAAAGCTGTAAACAAACACTGGTATGAACATCACCCAGCACCGGTTACAGAAATAAAAGATGTAACCATTCTATGGGATTACACCATCTACACAGACAGAAAAATTGAAGGAAACAGGCTAGACATTATTGTTAAAAACCAGAAGGAGAAAACTTGTCTATTAATTGATATGGCTTGTCAGCGGATTGTAACATAGCAATCAAGGAATTTGAAAAACTGTCAAAATATAAAGACCTGGAAATTGAAATAGAAAAAATGTGGAAATTGAAAACAAGAGTCGTGCCAGTGATAGTAGGTGCACTTGGAATGATAAAAAATGGAACAAAACAACATATTGAAAGAATCCCTGGAAACCCCAGCTTAAGAGATATTCAAAAAATTGTCTTATTAAGTACAGCCTACACACTAAGGAAAACTTTATCTATATAACGCTAGGGATGATAGGGAAGATAGAAAAACATGAAATGGGGCCATAACAACACGCTACGACCTGCCTTAGGTCTCCCCGCAGGCTTGGTTGGTAGTGAGACCAAAGCAGAAATCGAAATATAATGAAAAATGACATAATAATAATGAAGCGTATAAATACCTAGGTGTTAAGCTTATAAATACCTAGGTGTAAATGAGAGTGAAAAAATTCACTATAAAAATGAAAGAAATAGTGCGTAAAGAGTACTATAGAAGGCTACGAATGATATTAAAAACTGAATTGAATTCTCAGAACAGAATTATGACCATTAATAGCCTTGCAATCCCAGTTGTCCAATATAGTTTCAACATCTTAAACTGGACTCTAAAAGACATCAGGCGAATGGATTCTAAAACAAGAAAGCTTCTTTCTAAGCATAAGATGCATCATCCAAAGGCTGATGTAGAACCTCTATACATACCCCGTAAAGAATGTGGAAGAGGTCTTTTTCAGCTAGAATTGTCACCCAAAACAACAACTATTGGCTTACTAACATACATAGAAACAACAGAGGACTAAATGATACAATTCGTCAAACAACATGAAAACAGAAAGAAAAAATATTCAGTAATGAAAGAAGGCAGTAAATACAAACAAGATTTACATTTACATGTCGTTTATAGTCCAGTTTAAGATATTGAAACTCTATTGGACAACTGGGATGGCAAGGCTATTAATGGCCATAATTCTGTTCTGAGAATTCAATTTAGTTTTTAATATCATTCGTAGCCTTCTATAGTACTCTTTACGCACTATTTCTTTCATTTTTTATGGTGAATGTTTTCACTCTCATTTACACCTAGGTATTTTTAAGCCTTTTCTGGCTCTAAATCTTTTATTGTTGCAGCAGGGTCTAAGCTAATTGAGGATGTTTGTTGTAGCGATCCACGTAAAACTTTAGCTTTAGCACATTTATTCAAATGGAATTTTATTCCAATGCCTTCGTTGAAGCATTTTACAGTTTGTAGAAGACCTTCCAGCTTATTATCATTCTTAGTATACAACTTTAAGTCATCCATGTAAAATAGATAGTTTATTTTCTTTTGGCCTATTTTATAACCACATTCTGTCTTGGTAAGTTGACTGGTTAGTGCTATTAATGAAATGCAAAATAGTTAGGGAGACAAAGAGTCCCCTTGAAATATACCTCTTTTCACCAGACTTATAGGATCCATTTATACGATTGAAGTACAGGGTTGTTTTCCATATCGACATGCATTGTTTGATGAAATTGATAATGACGTGTGATATCTTGTATATATTTAAAGTCTTTAAGACCCAGGAATGTGGTATACCATTGAATGCCTTATGATAATCTATTCAGGCAGTACTAAGATTTTTCTTTGCATTGTAGCAGTTTTCCTGGATCATTCTGTTAATAAACAATTGGTCTTTACTTCTGTAACATCCACGTTTGCACCCTTTTTGTTCAAGCGGTATCATGTCATTTCTTTCCAAGAAGAAATATGTCTGCTTTGTTAAAACAGATGTTAATAGTTTGTATGTTGTTGGAAGGCATGTAATTGGTCTGTAGTTTTTCGGGTTGTTTGTATCACTATTCTTGGGTAGAAGAAATTTAATTCCTTTGGTCATCCCTGTAGGAATTTTAGTTGGATCGTTAACCGTTTCTTGAAGTTCTTTGGCTAGTTTTTTATGTGCTGTATTTAAATAATATAGCCAAAAGTTACAAATTTTATCTATTCCTGGAAATTTCCAATTGTGTGCTTTTTTCCGTGCACATTTAAAATCCTCTTCTGTGATTCCATCCCATGTCTGTTCTGTTTATTTTTCATTCGTTCTATCTCTTGCGCAATCCAATCTACTTCTTTGTTATGTTCTTTAGGGCAAGCGCATATTTTTCTCAGAACTGTATAACGTCTTCCATTTTTGGGGGGATGGGGACTGTCTCTTCAATTCTTTTTTTACCTATTTCCTTATAAAATTTCTTTACATCGGTTTGAAAGATCTTGTTCTATCTGTAGAATCTTGATCTTTTCTCATAGCATCTTATTCTTTGAGCCTTCAGTTGTACTGTTTGCTTTATTTTTTCCTTAGTTGATAGGACTTCATTTTCATTTCTAATGTTGTATTTTCTTTCAACTCTTCTGCCTTTTCTAGTTCTTATATTTATTCCTCTTCTCAGTTCGTCGAGTACTGATAATTCACTTCTAAGTTGTTCGATTTCTTTTTCTATTTTTCTTTTCCAATGTGGATCTTCATGTCTGCGATACTGCCATGTTTTTAATTTGATGTTCAATTTTTTTGTTGATGCTATTGCTGATGCATATATTGCTTCATTGAGATTTATATGAGTGTCTTCTTCACCCAAAATTAATTTGAGTGCTGCATTGTAGAGCTTAATACTTTCGAGGTTATGCTTTGTTGGTTGTAATTTTGGGAGCTCTTCTCATTCCTCCATTGCAATATTTTGTATTTGACTTATATGGTTCTTGATTTCTTCCTTGGCTTCTTGTATACTGTTCTTGTTTTCCGTAAAATAATTATGTTCAAAGTGTTCTGAACTCGTTTTATTTTCGTTTTGTAACTGACTCAGACCACACCTTTCCAGCACTTCTAAACTTACTGCATTATCTTCACAGTGATTTGTGTGTATCACGGTTTCTACATTATGACCTGTGGCTTGTTTGATGTTACTACATTTTATTTCTGATTCCGGTTCCCTTTCATATTTTGTTGATTCGTCTATTCTGGTTGCACGATTAACACCTTGAGTTACGGGTTGTTGTTCGGAGTTTTCCTTCTCCTAAATGGGTTGCCAAGCGACAGCTGACAGATATGCGATTGGAATTCAAAGAGAAATACGTTGATTAAAAAAAACAAAAAACAAAAAAAACTTGGGCGTAGCAACCGCACAACGAAACGAAACATCGCTAGACTAGAGTATTTTGTTTAAAAGAAATTGTTGCTACTATCACTCGTCCTTGTAACAAAAAGAATTGTTAATAAGAACGAAAACGTTGACATTCGTTTAAGACTTAAACTTTAAGTTTATTATTGCTGTGAGATTTAAAATAAAAATAATAATTTGTTCGTCCACTGAATATTCAGTTATTTTTTCAGTAAAGTCATCGAAAATAGGGTTATCAAAATAAAATAATTAAATAAATAAATAAAATGAATAAATAAATAAAAATTTATATATAAATAAATACGTATTCTTTCTAAGAAAGAATATCGTAGAAATTATAATCAAACTGTTTTTCATCGTATTTTTTTGTTTTTTTGTTTTTTTTGTTTTTAAGAAAATTATAATAGTTTTAAAAAATTATTTCGAAATGTCGACAACTATGGGAAATGTGAATAATAAGAAAACTAGTTGCTGATCCTATTTATTATGAACATTTAAAGAAGAAACCGATAAATTAAATAATATACGAAGAAAAATTCATGCTTATTTTAAAATAGTAAAATAAAATTTCATATAGAAAAAAATCCAAAGAGAAAGGCGCTGGTTAAAAAAAAAAAACTTGGACGTAACAGCCGCTCAACGGAAAAAAAAAACATCACTACACTTAGAGAGTATTTTGTTAAAAGAAAAAATTGTTGCTACTATCACTAGTCCTTGCAGCAAAAATAATTAAAATAAAATAAAATAAAAACAATTATTGGAAAAGAAAAAGTTGAGTTTAAGATTATTACCGCTGTGTAATTTAAAAATAATAATTTGTTCGCCCTCTGTATATTCTGCTATTATTTCATTAAAGCCATCGAAAATAAGGTTATCGAAAAATAAATAAATAAATAAAATGAATGAATAAATAAATATATAAACAAATACGTATTCTTTCTAAGAATAATATCGTAGAAATTGTATCAAACTGTTTTTAGTGTTTTTCATTGTATATTTTTCCTGTTGTTTTGTTTTATTTTTTGTTTTTAAGAAAGATTATCATAGTTTAAAGAATATTTCGAAATATCGACAACTAAGGGAAATATGAATAATAAGAAAACTAGTTGATGAATAGGGTCATGTAACGGCAATATTTTTTATAATCATATCGCCCCAAGCAAGGCAAAGATTTTGCAAAGTAATAATAACTAAAGATTCATTCTATTGTCATTTAGAATTATCCACCTGGCAATAAATGCTAAAAATAGTATGAAATACATCATTTTTCTTTTAAAAAACTGGGGTGGTCTAATAATTATGGCTGGTAATGAACATATATATATATATATATTGAATAATATATATATATATATATTGAATCATATACATATATATATATGTACATTTATTAATATACATACCTATATATATATATATATATATATATATATATATATATAACAATTCATATATATATATATATATATATATATATATATATATATATATATAAGTATGTGAATTGTCATATATATATATAAAGGTATGTAAATTAATAAAATATTATTCAGGTGTTTATAATCGCAATAATCAGGTGCATATTACAAAGGTGCATATCATATATATATATATATATATATATATATATATATATATATATATAAATTATATAATAATTCAATATATATAACACAGTTTGTTTAGTTATGAATATCTTTGCCTTAATAAAGAAACTGCTTAAAAAATTATCGCTCAGAATTACACCAATCGACAAATTCCTGGCGCAATAAAATCATTACTTTTTTATATAATAATAATAATAATAATAATAATAATAATAATAATATGGAATAATAAAATGATAATAATAATAATAATAATAATAAAATAATAATAATAATAATGATAAAAAATGAGAATAATAATAATAATAAAATGGTAATAATAATAATAATAATAATAATAATAATAATTATAATAATAATAATAATAATATGGAATGATAAAAATGGAACAAAACAACAAATTGAAAGAATCCCTGGAAAACCCAGTCTAAGAGATATACAAAAAATTGTCTTGTTAAGTACAGCCCACACACTAAGGAGAACTTTGTCTATGTAACGTAGGGATGTTAGGGGAGATAGAAAAAACATGAAATGGAGCCTTAGCAACACACAACGACCTGCCTTAGGTCTTCTCGCAGACTTGGTAGGTAGTGCGACCAAAGCAGAAATCGAAATATCATGAAAAATGACAACATAATAATAATGATAATAATAATTATAATAATAATATAAATACATAGATGAACAGACTTGGATATAGATACATAGATTAGGAACAAATACAAAAATATAGATGAAAAAGAGATGAGAGAGAGAGAGAGAGAGAGAGAGAGAGAGAGAGAGAGAGAGAGAGAGAGGGTATATAATGGATAAAAAGCCGAAAGTACAGTGTGAAAAGGGAATGAAACGATAAACAAAGACAGAGAAAGCGAGAGAGAAGTAAGGTTCAAGAAGGAGAAGAGAAAGAGAGAAAAAATTTTTTTGAGATAAAAAATAAAAAATAAAGAGAGTGGATGGAGAATTGGAGAGGCTTGTCGTGTGTGGCTTGTCGTGTGTGTCTGTCTGTGTATGTATGGATGCGTGCGTGCGTGAGTGTGTGTGTGTGTGTGTGTGTGTATTCGTGCGAGCATGTGTCTAATTGTGTGTGTGTGTGTGTCCGTGCGCGCACGCACGTGTGTGTGTATGTTTGTTTTGTCGTCGTTGTCGTCGTCGTAGCCGTGTGAGTCAAACTGCTACTATCCTCCAGAACCGAGCGTCACTTTTGTCGAGAAGAGACAAGACCGCACCATAATATTATAGTGCCTTCTTGGAAGAGACCACCTTCCCGTGAAGAGACATCTTCATAAAGCCAAAGCCCATCCTCTTCTAAACACAACACTTTATTCAAGTCTACCTATCCAGTCTGTTCTTATTTTTCACCGCCTCCCCACTTTCCACCCCCCACGAAACCCAACGAAACATCCCCTACCCAATTTACTTCCGTTCGTGAAACACTGCAAACCCCACCAAATCAACGCCATTTCTCTCTTCATTTTTATCCTAATGGTCTCATTAGCCACACAGAATGATTTCATTTTTTTTTTCAGTCGGCTCCTTAATGATATTTTCCCGCCAAACCAGACTTACATCAGGTAGACGTTTATTGGCAAGGTGGCACTGCTGAGTTTGGAACAATATCACTTCTCGCTTTTATTCATTAACATTTTTTTTTTTTTTTTGCAAGAGATGAGGGAGCGTCCACACGCTGTTGAAAGCGGTTCATATGGAATAAAAGAGCATTGAAAAGAATGAGGTAAATACCTGTTTATTGCAACGTTTTCCGGGAATATGGTAAGAATTCCACCCTCACCATTCCATTTTCATCCACGCATAACTAAATAACAATCATCATTTCTTTTTGATCATTTCACCCCAAGCAAACCAATAAAGACGATAGAATGAATGGGGGTTACTAAGGGCGGGGAGTGAGAAAGAGTGAGAAAACTTAATAATGGAGAAAGAACAGTAAAAGAACAGGTTTCAGGAAGATAAAAGATGGCGATTGGCGCTGCATTCAAATTTTTGAAGATACTAATCGACACGGAAGTAAGAAACCGAAAGAGAGTTTCAGAAAAGAAACTATTAGAATAGAATTTACGGTTCCATTGAGTTAGTTCAACAGTAAAACGATGAGATATAAGACGAGATGTCAAACATTCGGAACAATTTTCTCATGTTTATGCTTTTGCAGTACTATTACGGCTGTTGTATTCTACGGCCTTCTTTCTGTAAGAATTTCCTCGCCAATGTGTAAACACTTAAATTTCACGTGTTTGGTATTTTTAATCCTAGCCTTCGGTTGTTGTATTCTACGGCCTTCTTTATGTGAGAATTTCCTCGCCAATGTGTAAACACTTAAATTTCGCGTGTTGGGTATTTTTAACCCCACCCTTCGGTTGTTGTATTCTACGACCTTCTTTCTGTAAGAATTTCCTCGCCTGTGTGTAAACACTTAAATTTCACGTGTTTGGTATTTTTAACCCTACCCTTCGGTTGTTGCATTGTACGGCCTTCTCTGACAGATCTAATCTTTATTCTATCATTCGCTCGTTGTATTGTATGGGATTCTTTCCGCAAGAATTTCCGAGCCAATGTGTAAACACTATTATGAATTCAAGCTGAACAGAACCCTAATATTTGAAATTTTTATCACTAACTTTCTGTTGTTGCATTCTACGGTCTTCTTTGAGATTTTCTGGTGTAAAGCGTGTATCAGTTAACGAAAGAGACATGAGTGATTGATTTTCCCGCAGCAGGTTGCTATTACATTCTGGAGTAGACTGGTTGCTAACCAAGGCTATGGGTTCATAGCTAGAGGGAGAAGTGGCGGATTCATACCTTTCCCAAAGGTATTTGGGCGTAAGTGAATGCAAGGAATTCGGTGTGAAATTCGAACTCGGCCCTCCGATTTCTCCTTCCAAGACGATATCCATTGCATCATAACGGACATCACAATGCCGGAACTCCTAAGATTCAACAGATCATCCAGGAGGGAGTTTTATGTTTCTTTCGCCGTTAAGTGCCACGACGATTGAAGCAGTCGGGGGACGGATGCGGACAAAAATAACAGGAATACTAAATTTATTAAGATGTACGGTAAGTTGTGGAGGGCCATAGTCGCCTATGCTCTGAGGGGACACGGCAAATAAAGTAGAATAGTGTTGGATAACTCACGAGTTCTAGTCTATTTTGTACTTCGAGGCATGAAACAGATTTGTCTAAACCAGTCATGAATTGGGGGAGGGAGCGTCTGGCTTTCTGGATGCCTGAGTTTAAGTTTAGTTTGATGGTATATCAACACCTCTGTGGGTTATTTAATGCCAAAAAGGCGGGGTTTTAAGGTATTTTGTTTAATGTTATAGTGAGATGGTTGATTTAGTCAGATTTGATGAAAAGTTTCTGTTTTTATTCTTCTAGTTTTCTATTCGAAAAAAATGTTTTGTTGAAAATAATTTTTTTCTTCGAAAATGTGTCATGGTAATAATTTTTTCTTCTTCAAAAATGTATTGTTGATAATATTTTTCCTTAAAAAATGTATATATTTTTTTTATAAAAGTCTATTTTTATGTACATATTTCTGTAAAAGTATTTCATAGTGTTTTGACCCCAGTTTGAAGGTTAACTATTTGCCTATATGTGGGACCCTAACAGGTGCTACCAACAGCGATTAAGAGGTGGTTCCGTGCGCCTCACAAACTCCCAATCAGAGGCCTGGTTGCCGGATGCAGTTTACCGTCATGCCCAGGACCATCTGGATGCCTGAATAACGGTTATTAAAATTTTATGTCTCCTTTTGTTCTCACTTGTTCACTCACATACTCTACAAAATAAGCACATACCTAAACGATGATTAAGTACAATGCTTTTTTTCGTTAAAGGTAACACTTCCAATAGTTTAAATAATTGGCGATTTTTACTAAGGAAGACCTTACGTGTAATTGTCTTTTGCTTAAGAAACGTTCATAAACAATTTTTTCTCTGGAGTAAAGAGATATTTTTGGGCACGGTACTCACTCTTCAGTTATGGTGAAGTCAGCTGTCTAGGGATAGTGGATTCTCCCTCCTAACCCATTCACAGTCAGGTTAGCCAAATGCAGACGACAATTCCACTCCTGTAGCTTCTTCTCTCGCACTTCCCGCCTGTGGAACTCGCTCCCGTATTCTTGCTTTCCTGGCAGCTACAACCTCCAAAAGTTTAAATGCAGAGTCAATACTCATCTATTAACCACTGGACTCTAGCTCTCTCCCCTCCCCTGTATAACCTTCCCTTTCTCTCCACCTATGTATCTGTCATCGCACCTGCTTTCTCAGTTTTCTATTGCTCCTTTCTAACTAGTTTGTACTTCTCACTCTTTTCTAATTAATCTTTTTACATTTATGTAGCCCCCTGCACATCAGTGGCATTTCTGCCTTGCTCGGGGTGAAATGATAAAAAAAAAAAAAATAAGTAACAGTTTTGCGAGTAGTTAGAGGAAAATACGAGTTAGCGACCTGGCAAGTTAGTCTGCGTTACTACGTGATAAAACGAAGTTCCCACCAGTACGTCGAACCTAAGGGACCGACATTTGTACTTACATAAAACGTACAATCTTCTATGTTGTACTCCACAACAATGCATTTGTGTTGAACTATTAGCGATCCAGCTACCAATCAAACTGCACTAAGATTTGTTTAAAATGGTCATTTGTTTGTGAAGAACAAGGTACACTATCTCCGCCAAAACAATATAGCCCATACATGTGAACTGTTTGCCACACGTTAGGTGTTTGTGTTGATTGCATAGAGTTTGACCTCCCTAGGGCCTTAAATACATCAGGGAGACCACACCACATACAAAAGGGGTTTTGACGTCAGAGTATGCCGTATCTGATACGAGGGCTGGAGGTTTGAGAGCGCCCATGATGACTTTGCTCAGGCTTCGAAAAGCCCCCACATATTCACAGATACACGCATATAGATGATGCAAATATTCCACACTCACAGTACACACACACACACACACACACACACACACACACGCGTGTGTGTGTGTGTATGCGCGCATGTGTATTTGTGTGCGTGTGTATATAAAAAATCAACAATTACCGTGATTTCTTGTCGTCTTTTAACGATAGCACCATCAAGCTTATCAGACTATACGAAAGGATCCTCCAAAAAATAGACAAAATTTGTCTATATTATTCAACGAAACCTGTATTAATGAAAAATGCTGCCAAAATACACACAATATATATATATATATATATAATATATATATTTCCCATTTTCTCATTCCATGCGCCAATGGTTTAGGGAGTAAGCACTCCGACTGACACTAAATCGGTCTAGTTTCGTCCCCGGCCGAAAGCAACTGAATGTCTAACCCACTGATGATATGTGATATAGCGAAACTGACTTGTATGTGAATAACTTATATATAAAAAAGTTTCATTAAAAAATGACAGACAAAATATTGTCATTAGGTTTTTCTTTTCACAGCTCAATTTACATAAAATATATCCAAAGGGTTTATATTTTTCGGCGCTTTCAACTATAGTTTTAGCCATTATCAAGAATAAATAGTATTTTACTTGTAAATATATATGTGTAAAGTTTATGTATATAGCGTCATATGTATTTTATGTTCCGAATACGGTGAGCACTTGACGTGTTCTTACAATATATGCTATTAAGTGTAATATTTCTCTTTTTCATTAGTAATGCGTCCATTACATTTAATCTTCTTTTGCATGTAGATGATGAAACCCGAATAAAAGAGAGACTGTTGACCAAATATACAATATATATGGAGGACTCTTTTATCGTAAATCATAAATGAGGGTCAAAGTGGATTTCTGTCCTGCATGCATGTTATGGTGAACCCACCTGTCTAGGGATAGTGGACTCTCCCTCCTAATATAAGTAACAGTTTTGTGAGTAGTAAGAGAGAAAATACGAGTCAGCGACCTGGCAAGTTAGTCTGCGTTACTACGTGATAAAACGAAGTTCCCACCAGTATGTCGAACCTAAGGGACCGACATTTGTACTTACGTACAATCTTCTATATTGTACTCCACAACAATTTCCCACTCTTATAACCGTCTACCCATACTTTACCTTCTTACATTGGTCGTAGGTTCGCTTTACAGCGGGACATTTCGACGTTGCTCTGTTAACGCCTTATGTGCCTAGGTTGTGTTAAAAGCCCAAACGTCAGACGAAGGGATGTAAAAATTATTGTGAAAAAAAAAATGTCCGATTTGTCCGTTTCTCATAAATTGTATCAGGAGGCATTAACGACATTTGAAATTAATAACATCAGAAACTCAAACACTGATCTTAAAGGCTGTTAAGACAGAAGCAACCTATACCTTGTCGATTTTAGTTTATTAGTGGCCAGGAACTGTGTATAACTTCTCAGTGGTTAATATGTTTTACATTATATGCATTCGGACTGCTATCCTCGTCTTTGTTGTTATCATCACAACGTTACCGCCGTTCTGTCCTTGTTATGGTTATGGTGTAGCGAGTAGTCAGAGAGAAAATACGAGTCAGCGACCTGGCAAGTTACTCTGCGTTACTACGTGATAATGCAAAGTTCCCACCAGTACGTCAAACCTAAAGGACCGACATTTGTACTTACATATAACGCACAATCGTCTATGTTGTACTCCATAACAGTCCTCCAGTTTTCTTCAGGTGTACGTCAATCGAAGTAACGTTCAGGTAACTTCGAACTGAACCCTTTATTTCATGTACTGTTCTCATATTTTGCTGTCTTTGTCGAGTGAGATCTTCTAAATGCTCACTCTATTTTCACTGAGTTTAATTCTGTACTACTCGACCTAGTGAATTCAAAATGACTATGCTACCAAATTCACGAACCAAAGCTTTAATCCACTGTTTTATGGAACAATCCTGAATCGAGAACTTGGATCCCTAAACATAATGCTGTTTTCCCTCGCAGCTGCTGATACTCTTGATACTACTACTTTCACGCATTTAACGCCCGATTCCAGTAATTCAGGCATATATAAATGAATAGTGTTTGCGATTAGGCAAGTCAGTATTTTGAAATTAGTTTCCACCGGTATGTCGAACCTAAGGGATAGGCATTTGTACTTGCATAAAACGCACAATCGTCTATGTTGTACTCCACAACAAATAATAATATAGAATTTAGTATGTCAGCTTAACATTCTTCTTCTTCTTCGCTGTGCCGCATCCCTTCAGGTCTTTGGCGATAATAGCTCTCCACAATTTCCTGTCCTTTGTTGTTCTTAATAAATAATCTCTCCTAAACCCTGTTTTGCTATTCATTTACTCAAGCTTGTGAAGTAGGTTATGAATTATTTTCCCTGTTTCTCTTGCATTCAATCTGTCCTGTGAGTGTCAGTTTTTCCGAGTCTTCTTCTCTCATTACGTGCCCAAGAAATTTTAAAAACTGTCTCTTAAGCATAAAGTGTCCTTTTTGTTTCCATTTTCCTTACGACAATTTTACTGCAGCTTCTTTTCTCGCACTTCCCGCTTGTGAAACTCGCTTCCATATTCTTGCTTTCCTGACGGCTACAACCTCCAGAGATTTAAATGCAATGTCAATACTCATCTGTTAACCACTTGACTGTAGTTCTTTCTACACCAGCCTGTATATCCTTTTCCTTTCTCTCCATCTTTGCAACTGTCATCACGCCTGTACTCCCATCCTTCTCTTGCTCCTTTCTAACTGGTCCGTCTTTTTCTTCACTCTCTTCCTATCTAATCTTTTTACTCTTATGTAGCCCCCTGCACATCAGTGGCATAACGCCTTGTGATTAAAAAAAAAACAAAAAAAAAACTTCGTTTTTCCTGTTATACGAAAAAACTTTCAGTAATGACGTCATGAAACCTGCGAAGATAAAATATTCCTCGAAAGGATTCATTTTGATAAGAAAAACAAAAATCTTGATTTTTTTAAGATGATGAAAGGAAAATTTAGAAATCAACTAAATTTAAAGGAAATTTTTAAAGCATTTGCCAGTGCTGGTGAATGAAGGAGGTGTAAAGGCATAATATCGTCTTTCCCTTAATATAGCAAAGAAAGGACAATCGTATACAATTGGTAAAGAGATCATAATACCAGCAATTAAAGGTGCGATTGAAAATGTTATGAAGAAAGACTTTCAATCTGTTCTAAAATGCATAGCATTAAGTGCAAATACAGTGCAACAACGCATTCATGACATGACCGATGATGCGGAGAGAACCTTGGCATCTGAGCTTCAACTTTGTAAATTTCCTATTCAACTTAAGGAATCAACTTTTGACAGTTCAAATATTCTCATGGCCTTTGTGAGGTCTAAGCTTAAAGTGCATTGTTGATGAGATGACCGATGATGCGGAGAGAACTTTGGCATCTTAGTTCAACATTGCAAGTTTTCTATTCAATTCAATGAATCAACTTTTGGCTATTCAAATATTCTCATGGCCGGTGTAAGGTGTTATAGCCCAAGTCTAAAGTGCAATGTTGACGAGTTTTTATTTGCTAAATACCTGAAAATGGGATACGAAATATTTTAAAGCTTTTACTTAGTAAGATGTATCATTGCTATCTCTCATAATTCTTGTTCTGCCAACAACTTACCTTGGTTTCCTCTTTTACCTGTCTCTTTTACCTCTTTTACCTAAAATATCCTGTGTGTGCAAAATTTTCCAAGGCCTCTTTCCTCATTATGTTCCCATAGACCTTTCATTTGTCTCGTTCTGATTCTAAGTATAAGTGACCTTTTTGTTTCTATAAAGCTCTCTGCGACCGAGTGTTCTAAAACACTTTCATACTTATTAACCGTTTAATGTTTGGTCGTTTTTTTTTTGGTGTGGGGGGGCACTTTTAAAGCCAGGTGTTTTTCTTCTTTTTATCTTGACAATGTTTTCCGTTTCTTTTTGATTGTCTTACGTTCTCCGTTGAACCTTCTGTAACTCACCGTCATTGTGTCCCCGTCAATCCATAACTTTACAATGACTTCTTTCTCTTTTGGCTTTCTCTTTTGTTCTCGCTCGATCACCGAAGTTAAGCAACGTTGAGCCTGGTCAGTACTTAGATGGGTAACTGATTGGGAATACCAGGTGCTGTAAGCGTTTAGTGACGGATGTGCGTTGTGGTGTAGTGGATATCGGCTCGAAGAGAGAAATCGGTGAGCCGAGTTCGAATTCCAGATGAATACCCTGCATTCACTTAAACACCGGTACCCTTGGGAAAGATATTAATCCGTCCCTTCCCACCAGTTATGGATTAAATAACAGGGTAGGACTTGGGGACCCTGTTCTTAAAAAACAAATCCGAATGGATCTTGATACTCGAAAAAGAAAAAAGTATTACTAGACACAAAAGTGATAGAAAAACAACAATAAATTGTTGAAAGAAAAAGGTATTACCAGCAATAAATAAATAAAATTTAGTTGGCAATAAATGACTCGGCGAGGTTGATATGCCCTAAAACAAAAACAACCAACCAACAATCTTTCTCTTTTGAGATTAACCAGTAGCTAACTAGTGTTGGTATCTCAATAAAAACACCGTGGAGAAGGCAACGGGAAACCGCACTACCACTTATCTCCAAAATAAGCATGGCTTTAAATAAAATTAAGTATAATGTATTAAAGATAACGGCATTTGGTGAGTTGTGCCACTGGCGATAACTCTTCGCTCGGTAAGGAAAGATGTATGCAACAGATTTCGTTTGATCGTCATCCATCAACTGTTCACGAATTGAATATTAAGAATAACGGCATAAAGGGGGTTAAAGTTCCTGAGCAACAGGTGTCACCCGACCGTCATCTAGCGAAAGTTCAGTCAAGTGCCATACGTGATACACGCTTTGGGCAATCATATCTCGAAAGAGACATGACTGACTGGGCAGAAGATTATCTCACAGTAGGTTGCCATTGCTTTCCGCGGTAGACTGGTTGCCAGCCAAGGCTATAGAACCCAGTCTGTCCTATTATTTAACCCATAACTAGAGGGAAGATACGGATTTATATCTTTATCAAGGGTATTTGCGCGTAAGTGAATGCAATGCATTCAACTGGAATTCGAACTCGGCACTTCGATTTGTCGTTCCGAGTCGATATTCACTGCACCACAATGCACATCCTAACGACACTTCACAACAAGCAAAATACCTGGAAGGTGGAATATTAACAGCTTGAAATCATCAAGCAAGAGATGAACAGACTAAATGTTAACATTCTAGCTGTATGCAAAACTGGGTGGGAAAGCAATGAATATTTTGGAAGCGACGCACAGAAGATAATGCAAGCAGGCGGAGCACAAGATAAAAGAAGTTTATAGATGCCTCAGACAGAACCCACTTCGTTAAACTGAAAGAGATGTACTTTAATATAGCAGTTATCGTTGTATACGCACCGACAGAGCAGAGCACGGAGGACGAAAGTGGTAATTTTTACAATTATCTGAACAACTATTTGACCCTATATAAACTACAATAAATCATGGGAGACATTAATGGCCACAACAGAAAATAACAAGCTCAAGAAATAGTTAAGTTCAAAAAAGGATCCAGAAACGGGACGACTGTGGACATGAAAAAGTCCAGGAGGAAACAAAAATAAACAGATTAATTACATAACTACCAATAACTATCTTTTCTACAAATATTTTTATGGCAACGGCCTTGGCGAGCTTTTTTCCTGCTTCCCCATTCACATGAGTTTAAGCGTGCTACCAGATTGGTATCTAGGTTCCACCCTTTTACTGTTGAAATAATTAAATGTAATCGCCACTTCTACTCGAACAGTTTCTTTTCTCACCCTTCCTTACGTTTACTTGCTCCTCTGATAACTGCAATCTCGAAAATGTAAATATAACTACAATTACCATTTTCTATCTGTTGTGGGATTTTCCCCCTTTTTTATGATAATGGACTCGACTTGAGTATACATATACTCCTGCCGTAGTGAGTTACGCAGAACACCGTAAGACATCGTAAGAGGTCCGTAAGTTACCGAGCGATACCGAAGTTTCACAGAGAATACCGCGTCAGTAGTCATAGTAGCTATGAGCTCCACTCAGCCAGAATAGTATTACACAGCACCCGACAGTTCGACGTGGACATACTACAAACAAACCAAAAAAGTTCTGTCCGTTTTTTTTATTAGTCATTGAATGAAGTTGAAATATATACAAAATGCGTGTAGCAATTGTCTTCAAATTCGGACAGCCAGAAATAGGAACACCAGACATTATAAAAAAACACGCGTACCGTGCCCGGCCATCAGTTATAAGCCGGATTGCTGTGAGAATGATGGAAGTGTCTAGAGATCTTGTTCAGGGCTGTTTGCTTTTCGACTTCAAAGTGGACTTATCAGCAGCTGCATCATATCGCTGCATATGTCAAGCGTTTGGGGATAGTGCTGTGGATGAACGTACTGTAAGGCGTTAGTTTCGAAAATTCAAGTCAGGAGATTTGTCTCTCCATGTTGAGCCTCGCAATGCACAACCACAGGTCTTGAATGACGGAGTCTTGAAGGCGGCCATTGAAAAGGACATTAGTCTAACGTGTGGTGAACTTGCAAGACAGTTCAACGTTTCCGGTGAAACAGTTAGACTTCAACTGCGCCGCCTAAGTAAGAGGTACAAACTGAGCAAGTGGGATCCGCAAACGCTGTTGGCGGTCCACAAGGGACAACGAGTGGCAGCCTGCGTATCGCTGCTTTCTCGCCACCGTACTGCATCCTTATTCAATCGATGCTTACCAGTGATGAAAAGTGGGTTCTGTACGAAAATCCCAAGCGTTCCAGACATTGGTTGTCTCCTCAGGATGCTGTTCTTCACACCGCAAGACCGCCTATGCACACACAAAAGATTATGCTTTGTGTCAAGTGGTTCATTATGAACTGCTATCAACAGGCAAAACGGTCACTGGAGATCTATACTTGCAGAAATAGAAACACATGCAACAGGCATTGCACCAGAAAGAGCCAGCACTGGTGAATCGCAAAGGTGTGCTTTTCCTCCATGTCAACGCCAGGCCGCATGTCGAGTGAGTGGTCGGGGATACCATACAGCAACTTGGGTGGGAGACTTTGTGCCATGCACCTTATTCACCTGACCTTGCGCCATCCGATTACCACCTCTTCCACTCCCTGGATAAGCATCTTCGTGGGAAATTCTTCACCAATGAAGCAGACTTGAGTAAAACTCTCATGGACTTCTTTGCGCCAAACCCCTCCGAGTTCTGCCGTAAGGACATTGAACAACTGGAGACCCGTTGGCAGAAGGTGCTGGACGCCAATAGCAATTACTTCGAAGACTAAATATAAGTTACACATACTGTGATGCGTTTTCTTTTTTTCCCTTTAAAAACGGACAGGACCTTTTTGGTTACCTTGTAATTCAATCACGGCTTCAATTAAAAGACTTGTATATATATATATTCCTACTAATTGTATCTCTGGATTACTAACCTGCGTTCAGTTTGTATCTCTATAACCTATTTTTCTATCTGAAATTTGTTTTGTTGTTCATTATTTTGTTCACTTACTCACAGGGAATCCACAACAATCTCCTTGAAACCTGTTCATCTTCTGTTCTTTCTTCAATATTTCATGTACCCAGCTTTTTCTATCATTGTAACCTGCCCGCACTAGTGGTGGTCTCGCCTTGCTTAGAGTGAAGTGGTTTAAAATAAATGTGCTTACTGCAAGCGTGAAGATCTTCCAGTTGAATGCTGCACCAGAAATACATTTGGTGTTGCTATTCGGTGTTGACATCGATGCTCTAAATTGGATAATTAGTTGTTTTTTTTATGTAAATAATTCTTGTAAAAATTCATTTATTCACCGAAAAACAATTCTTAAGACAAAAAAGATCTGTCCACCATTAATAAATCCAATAAACTTGTTATCAAATCTGACAAAAGAATAACCACTATTTCGTAAATGTGAATGCATACAATAAAGCCGTACACAGGAAAATTCATGAGTATTGTTAAAAAAGCACCCAGCATCTGGGAAAACCAATTAAAATAATTTTCTAATAAAATAACGTCTTAGTTTTTTTTGCATTTTTTACTTTACGACTCAGAGCAAATTTATGGTGACTGGTGTTCCTGATTTACAAAATAAATAAATAAATAAATAAAAATAATTAACTTGAAATTCTTCAATAACTTCATACAAACAAATAACTAATATAAAGTATACAAATGAAATTCTAGAAATTTCAGTGAATTTAATAATAGAAGTAAAAAAACAAGTATTTTTACAAGATTTTCTATAAAAAGAAACATTTCTGAAATAGTTGAATTCGTTTGTGAATCAGTCCTGAAAGCTTGATTCAAATCCAACAATTATATAACTTTTGCAAAAATTTTCAAATTAATGTGTTTTACGACGCAAAACACACTAAGATTTATTATACAAATCTTTGGTCAGACCGCTGACGCAAGAAAGGAAAAAATTAACCAAGCTTTTGAAGGTCCTAAAAAGAGTTAGAAACTTTTTTCATAAGTTTTGGGTATTTTTTTTATCATATTATGGTATAATACCAGAAGACCTCAGCAACTCGATCTTCGTAGCACTGCCTAAGAAGCCAGGAGCAAACGAGTGAGAACTCCACAGAACCATCAGTTTAATGAGCCATATAACAAAACTGATCGTCCGAACCCTTATGAATAGAGCAAGAAGCAGAATCAGGCCAGAGATAGGACAAGAACAGTGCGGTTTCGTCAAAGACGAATTATTATTAGGATGCTCTCTGAAAGGTCAATACAAATGAAGGACTTGTACCTATGTTTTATTGATTATGCAAAGGCGTTTGACAAAATACGCCTCAAAGAATTGATGGAGATGCTTGGCAGCCTTGACATATTTGGAAAAGACCTAAGAGTAATCAAGAATCTCTACTGGCAGCAAACCGCCTGCATACGGACAGGTAACGAATTAAGCAGATTTACAAAAATAGAAAGGGACGAAGACAAGGATGTGTCGTTTCACCGGATCTATTCAACTTGTACAGCGAAACTATTCTGAGAACCCTAGAAGTTATGCCTGGATTCGTAATCGGAGGCCACAATTTAAACAACCTAAGATACGCAGATGATACAGTGCTGATAGCAGACACGAAAAGGAAACTACAAGACCTCCTAGAGAAGGTAGCTGAAGAGAGTGACAAGAAAGGACTACAAATAAACTGCAAGAAAACCGAATGCATGGTCATCAGCAAAAAGAGCAGCCCAAAATGTCAAATACAGTTGGGGATACTAAAATCAACCAGGTACAAAAATTTAAATACCTAGGAAGTGTTCTAACAGAAGACGGAAAGTGCGACATTGAGATCCGAAGGCGAATTGGTATGGCGAAGGAAGCATTTCAGAATTTGAGTAAAGTATTAAGAAACAGGACATTTTCGCTAGAAACAAAGAAGAGAGTACTGAATTGGTATGTGATGTTGGGTTCTTTAATATGGCAGTGAATGCTGGACAAAATCTTCGAAGATGAAGAAAAACCTTGAAGAAGCTCAAATGCGGTTCTAGAGAAGGATGCTGCGAATATCATAGATCGAGCAAAAGAGCAATGATGAGGTTTTGGAAATGATGGCAACAAAAAGGAAATTAATACTGAGCATCAGAAAGAGAGAGCTAAAGTTCCTGAGATATGAAATGAGGTAGGAAGGCTTGGAGAACCTGATACTAACAAGCCAGATAGAGGGAAAAAAGACAGAGAAAAGCAGCGGATAACATATTTGAAGGACCTGATCAGGTGGATGACAGAACAAGGGTTGCGTGGTGCAATAGGAGAAAGCGTGCTAAGAGCCACCATTGATAGGGAGATGTGGAAAGCCATGATCGGCTACATCCTGAAAGGACAGGGTACATAAAAGAAGATAGTTAATATATACAGAATCTTTGGGGATACCCACACACATATATATACAAACAAACATATATATATATATATATATATATATATATATATATATATATATATATATATATATATATATATTCTGCTACGTCTATAGCACGACTCGAAATTTCACACAGTATGCAATCATCAGGTGTATATGTATATTTATTGATATTCTTGTATATATATATATAAATATATATATATATATAATCTCCAACTGATATCAAATCGGTCGGGTTTCAAACCTGGCTGGAAGCAATCGGATGTCTAATCGTACTGATATTGCTCGTATTGCTCGGGTGTAATGAAAGCGTTAAAACTAATCCATGGTCCTAGAGCTCAGACTCAGCCTAAAGAATATTTGTGTGAAGTTTGGTGAGAATCGGATAAAAATTGTGGATTTGTAAAACGGACATACAGACAGATAAACATGCACACACACAAACATCTTGCCTTTTATATATATATATATTATCGATTTTCTGCACTATTGTAAGAACTGCAGCCTTGAAACTTCTGAATATCGTTTCTTATGTCTTTGTCTATGAGTGTATCAAATTTGATTAAAATCAGACCACTCCTTCTATAAACCGATTTTTTTCGATTATCGATTTTTGATATTTATCGTGGGTACCGCGACACAAAACCTAGCTAAGAACACTCGCAGACGCTTATAGTACAACTATGTAAATTTTCAAGAAAATCGGTTCAAGCGTTTGGGAGTCTATAGGTAACGGACACACACACAGACACACACACACAAAGTTCCATTTATAAATATGTTTAGATAGATATATTTATTGATATACACCTGATCATTTGTATATATATATATATATATATATATATATATATGTATGTAGGTACCTCCAAAAATTCGGTGAAGATGATAAAAAAAAAAAAAAAAAAACTGCCCAAAACTTGATAAAGAATGTTTTTCATGAAAATCCTTAATTTTGTTATTAAAAGGAAAACAGAAAACTAAAATGATTTTTTTTATTATTTAAATATATTTTTTCAACTTTTTTTAAGATCTTCAAAAGTTTGGTTTATTTTTTCTTTCCTGCCTCAGAGGATGAGTATTTTCTAAATATGATAATGACCACAACAAATACGATATAGAACATTACGGATTTAAATCCTAAAAAATTCCACAACTATTGGCCTTTGAAAAGGACTTATTTCATGTTACACATAAAATCAATTTTTTGAACACCTCTAATGAATTACAATAATATATGAAAAAAAGATTTGACCTCTATTAATAAATCCAATAAACTTGTTATCGAATCTGACAAAACGAATAACCACTATTTCGTAAATGTGGATGCATACAATAAAGCCGTACACAGGGAAATTCATGAGTATTGTTAAAAAAGCACCCAGCATCTAGGAAAAATCTATTAAAAAGACAGCCAAAGAAAAAAAAATTACTGAACTTAAACCAGACGACAGAATTCAAATTTTATACAAACAACAAACTTTGATCTGTTAAAGACAATAAAAACAATTATTTTAACCCGCAATACCATCTGCTCAACCCTTCTTAAAACTACATCAGCAAAATTAGTAAAGTCATCCTAGAAAGAACGTGTAAGACCACCAAAAATGCTTTGGGTTTGAATGGTGTTGAATCTATTGAATGGTCCACGAAAATAACTAACAAAAGCGAATGCACGTCCATAAAGTATAATATTTGCGATATACTATATATATACAGTCGATATATACATTTTTATATATACATTTTTATATATACAGTCGATCTACTAACAACTGCCCTAGACTTAGCCAACAATTACTGTCCTATCAGCAACCGAGACTTAAATATTGCCATGTAAGCACAAAAATCTATCCAATTTCAATATGGCTGTCTATGGACCCACAGCTAAAATCTCCAAGAATTTAAATGTAAAGTCAATAGTCATCTCCTATCTCACTAACTTGCCTCCTCTTTCTCATGCTCCTTTCTCCGATCACTCCACTCTCATTAGTATTCTCATCCTTCTCTTACCCACTTCCAGACACCCCTTATAACCTGTCACTCTTTCTCATAACTTTCTTCCTATGTAACCCCCTGCAAAACAGTGGCAGTAAAATGCCTAGCTTAGGGCGATATGATTATTAAAAAAACATTCCATACTATTATTATGTGGATATAAAGTGGGGGATCAATTCTACATTAAAAACAATATATAAACTGATTACTTATTTTATAGCCACAATCATCCTTTTTCTTACCCACTTCCTGACACCTCCTATAACCTGTCACACATTCTTATAACTTTCCTCGTATGTAATCCTCTGCAAATCAGTGGCAGTAAAAGGCCTTGCTTGGGGCGATATGATTATAAAACAAAAAGTCATGGGTACGTACGATTTATCGGAAGCCTCTGAATTGGTCGGTATTTTGGAGACTAAGGTATCACTTCGAAATAAAAAACAAAACAAAAAAAAAAACAAAAAACACCGGATTATACCGAGACGACAAATTAATCATTCAAAGAAAGGACCTGATAAATTTTTGTAAAATCACAAACTCAAAATCACTGCCGTCACGAACGCAAGAATGACAGACTTCCTTGACGTAACTTTCGACTTTAATAATGGAACATACAAATCATATACTAAGGATTCTCACAATCACAAATACGTCCACAAAGACTCTAACCCTAGAATACGAAACAATATCAACAAATTCATCCAGTTTAGATTATCTTATAACTCCAGTAATATAGCAAATTTTGATAACTGTAAAATTAAATATATTAAGAACCAAGCTAAAAATAACCACTACGTTAGTTTAGAATACTCTGATAAAAATTAAAAAAAAATAATATATACCAAAATCACGCAAACTTAACATCATATGATTCAAACTACCTTTTAGTAATTCTACTCCATCAGCTTCTTTTCTCGCATTTCCTGCCTGTGGAATTCCCTTCCGTTTACTTGCTTCCCCCACAGCTAAAATTTCCAAGAATTTAAATCTAAAGACAATAGTCATCTCCTATCTCACTAACTTGCATCCTCTCTCTAATGCTTCTTTCTCCGTTCACTTCAATCTCATCAGTATTCTCATCCTTCTCTTATCCACTTCCTGACACCCCCTATAACCTGTCTCTCTTTCTCATAACTTTTCTTCTATGTAATCCCCTGCAAAACAGTGGCAGTAAAATGCATTGCTTGGGGCGATATGATTATAAAAAAAATCTATATTATAATGTGGATATAAAGTGGGGGATTAATTCTACATTACAGTCAATATCTAAACTGATCACTCATTTTATACCCGCAATCATCCTTCTCTTACCCACTTCCAGACACCCCCTATAACCTGTCACTCTTTCTCATAACTTTCCTCTTATGTAACCCCCTGTACAACAGTGGCAGTAAAATGCCTTGCTAGGAGCGATATATTTATAAAAAAAATAATGTTAAAACCAACATCGGTAAAATTTTCCCAAATTTAATCTGCAAGCATTTTAACCATAACCCTAAACCCCAAAAAAGGTTTCAATAAAAACAAATTCAAGATTAGTTATAGTTGCATAAAAAGCTATAATAAATATAATCTCGCTGTATAATAATAAGTTTTGAAATAAAAACATGCGCAACCCTCAAAATAATTGTGACTCCACTAATAATGACAGTAACACTACCATAAATAATTGTAGCCGCCGAAAAACAAGACCACTTAATGGTCAGTGTATGATCAAATGCATTATTTACAAAGATGTGCGTTGTGGTGGGGATGTGCGTTGTGGTGGGGATGTGCGTTGTGGTGCAGTGGATATCGACTTCGAACGACAAATTGGGGTGCCGAGTTCGAATTCCAGTTGAATTCCTTGCATTCACTTACGCACAAATACCCTTGGGAAAGGTATAATCCGTCTCTTCCATCCAGTTATGGATTAAATATTAGGAAAGATTGGGTTCTGTAGCCTTGGCTGGCAACCAGTCTACCGCAGAAAGTAACGGCAACCTACTGCGGGATAATCTTCTGCCCAGTCAGTCATGTCTCTTTCGAAACATGTCTCTTTCAAGACATGATCGCCCAAGCGTGTATCACGTATGGCACTTAACTGACTGAGTATACATTTGGACAGCAACTGCAAGTTCTACTTTGGATCAACAGACGGTACTTGGAAATCTAGATTCAGTAACCATTAACTGACTCTGAATAATATTTTTTTTTTTAATCGTATCACCCCGAGCAAGGCGGTAACGCGACTGATGTGCAGGGGGCTACGTAATAGTGAAAAGATTGGAAAAGAGAAAGCCGGAAACCACATCCTAAACAGGGAACAAGGGATGAGCCTCTTAACCTGTTCAATAGACGTGGGTGGAGTGTGAACCAATACAAGAAATATTTTTAGTTTATAAAAATAACAACAAAACCCAACTATTACTTAAGAAATCATCGCAAGAATCAGATCTTACAATTGAATAGGAAATGGATATAACTTATGTCTTCTGGAAAAGCTTATAATGCTAAAAGAATTTAATAACCATAAAATATTAAACAGAAGTGAATTGATCACAACAGGCAAACATAGAAACAAATACTTACTTAAATACTTAGATCCTGACTAAACTTTATAAGCCTTATTTTTATGTTATTACTATTATTACTTTTTTTGTTACATGTGTGTAAATATTTCAGCTTAACCTTCATGTGTTCATATATTATTATTTTTTCGTTAGTATTGCTTGCATATTTGTATTATATTAGTGTATTTTGATTATATATATATATATATATATATATATATATATATATATATATATAAAAGAAAAATTAAGACAGATTTTAATCCTTTGTTAAATAAAGACGGAAGCTGACGATGGTTCGCCTGAAATAGGCCTATACTTCCGATCTACGTGTCTGTCTTAATTTTTCTTATATTTGCACTATATGTATTTATATGCATATATGCTTAGAGCTCTCTTAAATAGTTATCCTACCACTGTATGTACAGGATACTCCTTTGGATTCTTCTATACCCACACTGCATGCTGATATATATATATATATATATATATATATATATATATATATATACGCTCTCACACCCTGATTGAGCACTCTGGAAGAATGGTAGACTTTGAAAAACAGTAGCTACTCTGGCATGTACGCATCGCTCATTCAGTAAATGAATTAGAGCACTCTGGCTATTAGGCATGTATAATGATAATATACAGGCTAAAAAGTCTGCCTTCCTCTACCGAGCGCCCATAGCCCAGAGGTAGAATCGCCGACTGACGCCAACTCGGTTGGGTTTCAATCCTTGGTTAAAAGGAATCGGAGTCTAACCGTACTGATGAGCTGTGATACAAGAAACAGATCTGTCAGCGGATGACTATATATATATAACTGTAAATTTATCTTTAAACACGTCTCGAAAAACCCACCGAGTATAAACGTGGAGGGGAAAAAATGGAAACAAAAAAAAAAAAAAAAGAAACGAACTAAGCACTTGATCAAAATAAATATATAATACTGTTTTATTATAAACAGAATATCTACTTAAATACGATATCAAAAATAATGTTCAAACAAATCATTTCAAATTGTCGGTTGTATATAACCAGTTTCGTTAATCTTCGTTAATTTCCGTAATATATATATACACAAAAATCTAGAGTGAGCCAAAACCTACCGCGGTTTCACACTACGGATCGTCAGGGCAGGTGTGTTTTTGCTCTACTATTGTATCTTTTCTTTCGTACTTTGTATTGAGCACTTTTTCTTGTGTTTGGTTCCGTTTGGGGTTTTTTCTTTACTGCGGAGTATTGAATGTTTTGTTCTTGTTCCGCGGGTTTCTTTTTTTTCTCCCCATTTATCCGACGTCTTGGTACACCGGATTGTAACGGATTTAGGTTCTGTTTGTTAATGGTTTTTACGGAGGTTTATTTTAGTATAAATTTACGGCCGGCATACTTACAGAGTCTATGTAGTTATTATATATATATATATATATATATATATATATATATATATATATATAGCGTGTATAGTACATTTATTATTCGCTTTTAAACCTAATTAAAGATTACTATAAATTAATTATCTAATTACTTACTAATTACTGGACAATATCATCAAAGATGAAAGAAAGACTTGAAGCAACCAAAATGTTGTTCTACAGAAGGATGCTGAGGATACCATAGACGGAACGTGTGAGCAACGAAAAAGTTTTGGAGAGAACAGACACAAGAAGGAAACTGATACTTTTTCTTGTCTCTCTTCCCCTCTATCCATCAGCTTATTTATTGAATGACCCTCGTAGATGTCCTTATACCAAAAAATTCAGCCTATTTATTGAATGACTCTCGTAGAAGTCCTTATACCGAAAAATTCACCTTATTTATTGAATTACCCTCGTAGAAGTCCTTATACCAAAAAATTCAGCTTATTTATTGAATGACCCTCGTAGATGTCCTTATACCAAAAAATTCAGCTTATTTATTGAATCACCCTCGTAGATGTCCTTATACCAAAAAATTCACCTTATTTATTGAATGAACCTCGTAGATGTCCTTATACCGAAAAATTCACCTTATTTATTGAATGACCCTCGTAGAAGTCCTTATA
>JBBBDQ010001417.1:5437500-5490000 GCA_037127315.1 Ascarosepion bandense
TGACATTACTGTTTTTTAAACGCTCGCGCGACTGGAATTTTCAAACAACAAATGAAGCCAATTTGGTACAATATTTGTGATTTTCCAGTTTTGATTTTACATATACACTACCGGCCATAATTATTCGGCCACTCCAATTTATTAAAAGAAATGATGTATTTCATACTATTTTAAGTGGATAATTCTAAGTGAAAATAGAATAGTTCTTTTCTCATTATTACTTTGCAAAATTTTACAAGGCAAGGAAGCAAAGATGAACTCGTCCGAATCACCCTAAACTTTCTTCATTCTTTCATTGATGAAACTGCAATATTGGTAATTATTAAATATTTATAAATTCATTGATGCATATGTTATTGTGTAGTACTACAAAAGAACCATTCAGTTTTCATTTACAATTTCTCACTGGGCAATAAATACTAAAATTTAGTATGAAATACATTTTTTGAAACACTGGGGTGGCCTAATAATTATGGCCAGTAGTATATATATATATATATATATATATATATATATATATATATATATATATATACTACTGGCCATAATTTTTTTTTTCCCCTCTTTGTCCAAAGCTTTATAGCCGAGGACAATAACGGAGTTAGATTCTGCTGGTTATTAGTGGTCTTTAAAAATTATTTGTGTAACATTTTAAGATTTGAATACGTACAGAGTCGATTTTATTATTATTATTATTATTATTATTATTATATATATATATATATATATATATATATATATATATATATAACATAGTGATGATCCACGTATACTGTCTTATGTATAGGAAAGAATATTAATAAAAAGTTTTGAATTTATATATATATATATATATATATATATATATATATATGCGCACACATTCTAATTAATATATTTATTAACCTTCACTTTGCTTGACATGTAGTCCAGAAAGGACAGTGGAATATTGTGTAGCGCCAAGAAGCTAAAAAATCAATATTTAAACCCGCATCATCTACAGTATCTTGTAATCTTAATGATTAGTGTCGGGCGTAGAAAAAGATGCAACTATCTCAACCACCAAGTTGTCGTTCTGTCTGCTTAAATACACTAAAATCTCCTCTTTACACATCTCCCCTTTACACATCTCCTCTGAATCTGACAATTGTTTTTTATGTCCTTTTTTTGACGTGATGGTTTCTTCCCTTCGATAGCAACGCATCTTTCAGTGTCATTCTCACCTGTCCACTGCTTAAAAAGGCTAGAAGTAGAGCTCTAGTCGGCAAAAAGCTTAGCTATAACGAACACACAGACGATTCCCTAACCATAGGCACAAGGGCCATGAATGGAGTTTATAATAATCGATCATTTTAAAGCAGTTCCGACTTAATATGATTTGGCAATAGACAAAAACCGTTAACTTTTATAGGCAGTGACTCATCAAAAATCGAAGAATGCATTAAAGAGAACAATATCTATCTATCTATCTATCTATCTATCTATCTATCTATCTATCTATCTATCTATCTAAGTCTTGTCATTTATCTATCTATTTCGGTCTAAATTCAAATCTATCTATCTATCTATCTATCTATCTATCTATCTATCTATCTATCTATCTCGGTCTGTTAAAATCTATCTATCTATCTATCTATCTATCTATCTATCTATCTATCTATCTATCTCGGTCTGTTCAAATCTATCTATCTATCTATCTATCTATCTATCTATCTATCTATCTATCTAGGTCTCTTCTAAATCTATCTATCTATCTATCTATCTATCTATCTATCTATCTATCTATCTCGGTCTGTTCAAATCTCTCTCTCTCTCTCTCTCTCTCTCTCTCTTTCAGTCTGTTTATTATCTATGTAGATTCTTTTTTACCTGTTTCTTTATAGATATTTATGCAAAATACATGCATTTGTTTTTTATGCAATCTTTCTTTCTATATATATACACACACGCGCGCGTGCACACACACATATATGTATAAGTATATATGTTTATAACAACAGTTTCTTCGGGTAGATAGATAGATAGATAGATAGATAGAGAGAGAGAGAGAGAGAGAGAGAGAGAGAGAGAGAGAGAGAGAGAGAATGAGCGAGGTAGATAGATAGCTGGAGAGACAGATAAATACATAGTTATAGAGGGACTGAATATCAATATCATTATATATATATATATATATGCACTTGTGTAATGATAAACATCTTTGTTTTACTGGATCAGTTGCTACTGCTTAGGAGAGCCACAGTTAAAAAAAAACATTCTGAGTTCAATCCCGAGTGAGTGCTCCATAATTACAGCCTTGAACCATATTTAAGCTCAGTTATTACTTCAAACGTTATTTTTTGGATACCCGTGTTTAAAATAGACGCGATTTAAAAAAAAATTTAAACAATTGCATTACATGCGCTGACCGATAGACGTAATGCACACTGTTTAAAATTTTTTACATCGGCATCTATTTGAAACACGGCTATCCACTAAAAATTACATTGGTTTTAATATACGGGGTGCGATGAATGAATTGTCGTCTAAATTACACAAAAAATGAAAATAACACTGACATCTGATTGTTTCAGGTACAGTTACCAAAATTACACAGAAATATCTTGAAATGCTAGAATAAATTCATTCAATAAACTTAATTGATTTAAATCGCGGTTTTAGACGACTTCTGAATCTCCTGCAACTCTTCAAAACGGTCTTATTTTTAAGTTTGTTGAATGCTGCCATAATTCTTGTATTCAGTTTATCTTTGGTGTTACAAGTTCTGTTAGTCTCTGTATATTCCTTAATTCCTATTCTTATATTGTTGTCTCTCCTTAATAACCTTTTTCTTTTCCACTTATTTCTTGTGTCTTAGTGACTTTATTGCCTTCCTTGTGCGTTAAAGGATTTACAAACACACATACACATATTATTATTATTATTATTATTATTTTAATCATGTCACCCAAAGCAAGGCATTTCACTGCCACAATAGCGCAGGGGGCTACACAGGGAGATAGACGAGTTAGGATGTACATAGGGGGAGAGTTGGAGAGAATGGGAGGGTTAGTGTGTTAGGAGGTGTCTATTGACCTTACATTTAAACTCCTGGAGGTTATGGCCGTCGGGGAAGCAAGCATGCGGAAGGGAATTCCACATTATTATTATTAATATAAAACGTAAGCGAGGTGTGACGTACCAACAATCTTTGCTTGCGACACAACTCTTACTAGTTCTCCGAAACTCACCAATTGTTTTCTCCCTACTCTGATGATGACTCAAGAAAATCGAAATGTTAGACCATATTTCTTGTATTCTTCCGAAATAAACTTCGAACAATTCCTGACGGAATTTCTTCCTTTTCTGAGAAGGAATATTTGCAATTTTTATAAAGTCGATCATTAAAACTAATCGACTCAAAACGTGTGTCGTTTTTAATAATATTTGCCTTTAATTACATTTGCCACTTAAATAAAGAGCAGCTTCTGTACAAAAGTTTCTACTCACCCCTTCCCAACCGAACACATGATAAGCCCTCAACTCTAGTGTACCTGAATTTTCATCAGGTAGCATTTATATATATATATATATTTTTTTTTATCTAAACTTATTTATAAATGAAACGTTGTCTCTGTGTGTGTGTGTGTCTGTGTGTGTGTGTCCGTTACCTATAGACTCCGAAACGGCTGAACCGATTTTATTGAAAATTTACACAGTTATACTATAAGCTTCTGCGAGTGTTCTTAGCTAGGTTTTGTGTTGAAGTACCCCCGATAAATATCGAAAATCGATAATCGAAAAAATCTGGTTATAGAAGGTGTGGTCTGATTTTAATCAAATTTGATACATTCATAGACAAAGACATGATAAACCATATTCAGAAGTTTCAAGGTTGCAGTTCTAACAATATTGCAGAAAATCGATAATATATATATATATAATTAAAATAAATATATAAAATATATATATATATATATAATTAAATAAAATAAGAGTGTTATATATATATATATATATATATATATATATATATATATATATATCTTAATTGGAGTAGATAGATCTATCTATCGCCCGGTTCACACTCCACCCACGTCTATTGAACAGGTTAAGAGGTTCATCCCTTGTTCCCTGTTTAGGATGTGGTTTCCGGTTCTCTCTTTTCCATTTTTTTTTACTATTACGTAGCCCCCTGCACATCAGTGGCGTTACCGCCTTGCTCGGGGTGATATGATTAAAAAAATATATAAAAGGCAAGATGTTTGTGTGTGTGTCTGTTTATCTGTCTGTATGTCCTTTATACAAATCCACAATTTTTATCCGATTCTCACCAAACTTCACACAAATATTCTTTAGGCTGAGTCTGAGCTTCAGTACCATGGATTAGTTTTAAAACTTTCATTACACCCGAGCCACGCCGGGCTATACTGCTAGTATATATATATATATATATATATATATATATATATATATATATATATATATATATATTAGTTGCGATTGGTAAATTGTCGCAGTTATTTTATTATTTCAAATATTCTTTAGGCTGAGTCTTCAGGACCATGGATTAGTTTTAAAGATTTCATTACACCCGAGCAACTCCGGACTATACTGCTGGTTGTAGAGTAATTATGTGTAATAACAGATTATATGTAATAGAAGTTTATAATTCAACTAGAGAAGCATAAAATAAACTGAATGTATCTAAATACAAATTAGAAACATGAAATGACAGATCATTCTTAGACAAATCAACAATATTTTGCGACAGTTTTAACATCAACTTGAGATTGTTCTTCTTAAAAAGGTTGATAATTCTAACTATATTCAATATTGTGAATTCATGTAGTGTTCTTTTTTTTTTTTTTTTTTTTTTTTTCCGAGACTTAGCATGAGTGAAATATATTCAAGGAGTCGTACGAACAAAATGGCGTCAAAATGGCGTCAAAATCAAGCGAAGATTTTGCAACTTTCTTTAATCAGTTGTTCTTAGTTCAATTTTTAACGTAAGTAAATGTAAATAGTAAAAAGCAAAAGTTGATTAGATCGCGTGAATCACAAATATATATATATATATATATATATATATATATATATATATATATATATATATATATATATATATATATATATATATATATATATATATATAAAGCAAAAATTTCGATATTTAAATACGTTTAGATATAAAATTTTTTGTTTTATTTTTTATATTTGGCTCTGTAAATAGAATGTAATAATTGCATCGAGCCTTTCACATTGATCTATTTTAATATTAATGAAATTAATATTAATTAGGACAAGGTTTTTGGAATTTACTTATCTGATCATACATTTGAATTTAAAATATAGATATACATATATGTATTTCTAAAATTTTACAAAATCCATTACGAAATGGATTAAATCCAACATATTTTTAAAAAAATATTATATTAAAAATGTATTTTAAAATATTCTTCTATTTTAAAAATATTAAAAATATTTTTTCAAATATTAAAACAAATAAACATTAAAAACGTTTAAACATTAAAAATATTTAAACAAATGAACATTAAAAATAATATTTCAACAAATAAATTATATATATATATATATAGGAAAGAATATTAATAAAAAGTTTTGAATTTAAAAATGTACTTTTTTTGAAATTTTTTGTTTCTGATGAAGGACCGAGGGCGGTCTGAAATATAAAATACAATAATAAAAAAAATAAACAAATACTGTCCAAAAAAAGTACATTTTTAAATTCAAAACTTTTCATTAATATTCTTTCCTATACATATTCAGACAGTATACGTGGATCATCACTATGTTATATATATATATATATATATATATATATATATATGGGGGTGTGTGCGTGAGAGAGAGAGAGATGTGTTAGTAGGTAGATAAGTATAGAAAAAAGGCTAAAAATCTAAAAGTCTGGAAGAAGTTGAAAGTGAGAATATACCTACTTAGAGCCAAACCCGAAGCAAAAGCTAAAATAAAAGGTCTTAAAAAATACAGACATACAGGCAGATAAACAGACACACACAAACATCTTGCCTTTTATATATATATATATATATATATATATATATATATTATCGATTTTCTGTACTATTGTAAGAACTGCAACCTTGAAACTTCTGAATATCGTTTCTTATGTCTTTGTCTATGAGTGTATCAAATTTGATTAAAATCGGACTACTCCTTTTATCATTCGATTTTTTCGATTATCGATTTTCGATATTTATCGTGGGTACCTCGACACAAAACCTAGCTAAGAACACTCGCAGACGCTTATAGTACAACTGTAAAATTTCAAGAAAATCGGTTCAGCCGTTTGGGCGTCTATAGGTAATGGACACACACACACACACACACGCACACACACACACACACACACACACACACACACACACACACACACACACAGACAAAGTTCCATTTATAAATAAGTTTAGATTACAAGAATCAACTAGCATCTTTGGGCTGAAATAAGACAGGAGGAGTCACATAGTTTAATACAGTTGACACAGGAAGAAAAACATGAAGAAGAAGGTAGGTTGAACCATTGAATTTGAATAACCGAACATTTATACAAAATAAGAGTGTTATTAGTCAGCAGATAGAAGTGTCCGTCTAAACTGTCAAATTACACTCCGTCTCAACTGCCTCCCAGTAAATCGCTCAGTATTTATGAAGGAGGAAGAGTTCATTCCAATGTAGATAGGGCACCATAACACTAAGCTTAGCTTACTTTGGCAGAAGCTAAAGGCATCTAGTGTGAATCGAATTCACGACACGCTTAGCCACCAAAGCTGTAAATTTTAGTCGATATTCTTTCATATTTCGAATTGGTGACAAGGTGCTGTGGTTAAATCTTTTATATAATTTTTCATGTGATTTTATAATTTTTTCTTTTTAGTAGATAAATTATATAAACATTGTACAAAAGTTCTTTTTAACCAAGCGCTTCATTGATAAATTTTATTTTGCATTGTTCCTCGTTTGGCCATTTGGAAAAAACAATGTCGCTGACGTGACGTAGAATCTCTATTAGAGATCCTATGTCGAAATGTACATCCGACACCTTTGAATTTTGAAAGTTTTCTCTAATTTATATTGGCCCTGTATTCTTAATACATTGAGCTCTCTGCCTGCATCACTTTTTAATGTTAATTTTTTTAAATATTGATTAGGATCAGGTTCTTGGAATTTACCTTCCTACTCTTCCACTTCGGATTAAAGAAAAACAATATATATATATATATATATATATATATATACCTATTTGCTACGTAAATACTTTGTAAATTGATCCCCATATGGAAGCCATAATATACATTCTTACGACATGATTTTTTAAAACATAATTTTTCTTTAAATTCGTAATTTAAAGTGAACACTAAATAACGAATTTCAAATTTTAAAAAAAATGACAATATGTCATGTGAAAACATTTGCTTTGTCTCAGGCAATGGGTTAATTTAAAATGAATTCACATGAAAAGTAGAAGCCTTCTGTTAAGGCCGATAAACTGGAAAATCTTAAGAAAGAAAAGACAAAGGATAAAGATGAAAAATAAGAAAAGGAACGTTTACGGCTAAGGTGAGAAAAAAGAAAGAAAAAAGAAAGTAGAAAGAAAGAAAGAAAGAAAGAGGCAAAACTAAAAGAAAGAAAAAAAGAAAATCAAACAAGCAGACAATTTAAAAAAAAGAGATTTAAGAAAAAGAAAGTGAAAGAAAGAAAGAAAAACAAAAAAAGGAAAGATAGTAAAAATCGTGATTAAAGAAAGAAAAAAGTAAAAATGAAAAAGAAAGAAAGAAGTCAAAATAAAAAAGAAGGAAAGAAGTAAAAATAAAAACGAAAGAAAGAAAGAAAGAAAGAAAGAAAGAAAGAAAGAAAGAAGCAAAAATAAAAAGAAAGAAGGACATAAAAATAAATAAATTATGAAGATAGAAGCATTTAGTAAATTATTAAAGAAGGAAAGAAAAAATAAAGAAAGAGATTGTGGTTAAGGATGGAAAGAAAAAAAAGGGAAAAATTAAAAAGAAAGAAGAAAGCGGTTAAAGAGACAAAGAAAGAAAGAAAGAGAAGAAGAAAGAGGACAATAAATAAAGAAGACATTAAAGAAAGAAATGAAAAAATAATATCCCCCTCCCCACAAAAGAAAATGAAGGCTATTACAATGAAGACAAATCTCAGGCAACTAAAGCAAGGAATTCCCGGTAGAATCAGGAATATCCAAACGTGCACATACACAAGCGCGCGCGCGCGCACACACACACACACACACACACACACACACACAAACCCGAACGTACACCCACATACAAACAAGCAAATGAACGCACCCCCACACACATGCATGCACACATGGCCGTATCTGTCTACCAGGCCCACCGGGCACGGGTCCGGGCCGATCCGTGCAATCATAAGTGAAAATCCGGGCAAAGAAAAATGTCTTCGTCAGAAATCAAACTAAACAATTTACGAAGAATTGAGAAAGAAAGAAAGAAAGAAAGAAAGAAAGAAAGAAAGAAAGAAAAACGAAGAAAACATCCGAATAAACGCAGTAAAATTCTGTTTGTTTATTGATTAACTTTGGGAGAAAAGACTGGTTATATTCAGAAAGTCCGAACCCGATTTCCTGCTTTCGTTCACGTTCTGTGCCTAATTTTCATTGGAATAGCCGAAAAATCCGCAAAAATCATAATTTTTGGAAAACGGATGACACTGATGACGTCATCACATTGTCAACTAATAAATCCGGCCAATTTTCTCTGTGCCCGGTGTTTTTTTAGCATCAGCTACGGCTCTGCATGCACATACATATATTTCTTGGCTCTTCACAATCATTCAACATGCTCGACGATAATGATTTAGCAAGTTCATTTTTTGGTGGTGGGAGCGCAACCCCACCCGTTATTTTTGCTGTTTCTTAGGTATTACTTCGGTAGAGTAGAAAAGCTATTAAATGTATCAGTCGGTTAAGTGCCCCACGTGATACACGCTTCGGTGATCATGTCTCGAAAGAGACATGAGTGACTGGACAGAAGATTATCCCGCAGTAGTTTGCCATTACTTTCTACGGTAGACTGGTTGTCAGCCAAGGCTGTAGAACCCAATTTGTCCTGTTATTTGACTCATAGCCAGAGGGAGAAGCGATACGTAGTAATTAGTGGGGAATCAGTTTATTACTTAATAACAATAGAAAACCTAACACCCATTTTATGACCAGTAGAAGCCTTAACACTTGTTGCATATTGGTTACAATTGTAACCTTTCTCGAAAATAATAGAAACTAATAGAGACGTATTATATTATTACGTAGTAATTAGTGGGGGCTCAGTTTATTACTTCAGTTTATAACTTCATAGCCTGAGATTTGTCTTCATTGTAATAGCCTTCATTTTCTTTTGTGGGGAGGGGGATATTATTTTTTCATTTCTTTCTTTAATAACTTCAGAAAACTGATCTCCCACTTTATGACCAGTAAAAGTTTTAATCATGATTCCAACTATTATATTCAGTCAGGTAAGTGTCATACGTGATACGCGCTTTTTTTTTTTTTTTTCAAATCGTATCACCCCGAGCAAGGCGGTAACGCCACTCATGTGCAGGGGGCTACATAATAGTGAAAAGATCGGAAAAGAGAAAGCCGGAAACCATATCCTAAACAGGGAACAAGGGATGAGCCTCTTAACCTGTTCAATAGACATGGGTGGAGTGTGAACCGGGCGATAGATAGATCTATCTACTCCAATTGAAAAAAAAACAAAAAACAAAACAAAACAAGAAAACAAAGTGAGAAGATTGGAAAAGAGAAAGCCGGAAACAAGGAATTCCAGTTGAATTTCTGACATTCATTTATGCGCTGAGTTGAGTGAGAGATTAACTTAACGTAGATAATTGTAAATAACATTTTTATTTGTATACCGTTTAATAGTGGCTATATTTATTCGCTATAGAAAAATAGTCCTCACTATCAGAATATAGAGCGTCATGACTATATATTAGTCATCCACATACAAGCCTGTTTCGCTGTATCACAACTCATCAGTGTGGCTTGACATATCCACTTACTTCTAGCCGGGATCGAAAACTCGACCGATTTGGTGTCAGTCGGAGTCTCTACTCCCTAAGCCATCGGCGCCTGGGGTCAGAGGAGGGAAATTTTAACGTCTTATATATATATATATATATATATATATATATATATATATATATATATATATATATATATATTTTTTTTTTATTTATTTATAAAGGAAAACTCAACATGTCATTTAAATTGGTTATAAATTATAATTCATTTCTATGAGCTTAATTAGCTCATTTCATCAGACCTATTGCTCTGTATAACATCTATTGAGCTCTCTATATATAACACTTAATATTTTATATTAAGTTGATCTCGTTGGATTTTCCTCACTGTTTAAGGACTGGACATCTATACCTATAGATATATATTTATTTCCTTTCTTTTCTTCCCTTTCTTTGTCTTTATTTTTCTTACCTCCCACTTCCTCTTTTTGTTTTATTTTGTTTAACCCTGTTCTCAATTTAACACCACTTCTTACCCGCTTTCCTTTGTAAAGCTAGACGAAACCAAATTTTCCATTTCTTCACTTACAACTCTATCTAAAAGTTAAACTCTAAAATTAGACATGATTTGCTTCCAAAAAGTTTTTGTGGCGTAAATTTCTCAAATCTTAAACGTCATTTTTTATTTTATTTTTTTTAATTTTTTATTTTATTTTATTTTTTTTATTCTCTCTTTTTGTTTTTATTTTCCATTTTGAAATATGTACCGTTGCTGAAGAGATGTGAAATCTCTCTTAGGGATTTCATGTTGAAATGTTCATTCAACATTTTTGAATATTGAAAATTTATTTTATTTTATTTTATATTAGCTCTGTAATTTTAATTACCTTGAGCTCTCCTCCTGTATCATCTTTTAATATTAAAATTTTAATATTAATTAGGATGAGGTTTTTGGGATTTACCTTCCTACATTTCCGTTTGGATTAAAGTATTTCAATAATATATATATATATATATATATATATATATATATATATATATATATATAATGGGAGACATGAAAAACAAAATAAAATCAAAAAATGAAACCTGTAATTATTATACATTGAAGACAAATCTCAGTAACTAAGAATCAAGAACGTTTTATTGTGATAATGTTTAGCGTCAAGGTTGTTGTTTAAACAAGGGTTTTAACTGAAAAATTATATTTTGGCAAGCGGGTTTTTTTATCGTAAAGTGCTAGATATCGGCGTGGAGATGGAGCGTTGATAAGCACAAAGATTTTGTCACGTAAAATAAGCAGGTTCGTGCCATTTTCGAAGTTTCGTGATGACACCGTTATGATGTTCGCCCTCGTCAGGACTACAATTATATATATATATATATACATATATATATATATATATATATATATATATATATATATATATATAAAGGATTTTTTATTATTAGCTTGGATGATACATATTTCACTGCTTTGATGTTCTTAACGCAGCTCGTTAGATCCAATATATATATATATATATATATATATATATATATATTGATCTGTCATGAGAACCATCACCTCATACTGACTTGGGTTTAAAATTTCCTTGCAATATTAATTTCCATTTCCTCAACACCTCTCTCTCTCTCTCTCTCTCTCTCTATATATATATATATATATATATATATATATATATTATTATATATATATATATATATATATATATATATATATATATAACCTAGAAATTTTTTAGATATTCTCCAATTTCATGAAATTATAGAATATCTAAAATTCTATCTAAATTTTTTCTAGATAATATTAATCTGTTAAATTAAATAAATTTATCATTGAGTTCTTTTGATTTCGTCTCTATCAGAATTTACCTGACTTAAATACCAAATATTCTACGTTATATATATATATATATACATATATATATATATATATATATATATATATACACACACACAACTGACCAAGTAATCAACCCTCCACACACCACTTCCTTCGAAATTCTAACCAAAAGATATAACCGACCAATAAAAACGTACATTCTAACAGCTAATGCCATTAATCAACCATTTAACTTCACACAACAAGTTCTTCAAAAGTCTAACGATCAACACTGAAGACATGTTCCCTTCATTATCAATAACCCCAACCCACCCCACAAAAACAATGAACCGAATATAGACAGCGGATGATTTCAGTTCTTGCTCATTCCTGCTGACGAGACGTTGGACAACCAATGTCGAAACAACCATATGATTGTAGAGGACATATATAGAAAAAATTATGTACATGTTCTAAAACATAATTTATAATATATATATATATATATATATATGCATTACTCTTCAGAAATGAAACGAGTTCTTTCAATGATTAGCGAGTGCATACACGGCTTACATATAGTGCACCTTAAAAATCCCATTCGGAATCCATGCGCCTTAGCTTATTGGGTAGCGACTCTCTCTGACACCAACTCGGTCGAGTTTCAATCCCGGCCACAAGCATGTGGATGTATCTGGCTGCACTGATGATCTGTAGTACAGGCTTGTATTTGGACGATTAATATATTTTAATTCAGAATTAAAATATTCAAAAGCTCTGTATGTAAAATTTTGAAATATGTATTGAGCATGTTTTGATACAACTGTTTACTGGTCTGGTCTAATTTGACACTGACTAATAACGAATTAAATATGTGTATGTATATATATATATATATATATATATATATATATATATATATATATATATATTCTGTTTCTAAATGAGTTTGTCAATATTATATATTTTTCTTTCATATTCCCTAATGGATTGGTGAATATAAAAAAAAACCTTTGACATCGGGTAACGCCTTTAGAAACTGAAATGAATCGATGAAAACGTCATCCGACAATCCATCCACACCATTCTAAACACACACACACACACACACACACACACACACACACACACACACACACACATATATATATATATCTTCTCTGTGTGTGTGTCTGTGCAAATTAAGTCCATGTGTGATAAATAAAAAGATATAGATACATGGAAAAAGTGAAGGAAAGAGCCTGAGATACACAGGCAGACAAATATACAGACTGACTGACAGATAGATTTGAACAGACTGAGATAGATAGATAGATAGATAGATAGATAGATAGATAGATAGATAGATAGATTGAAAAAGAAACAAAGAAAAAAAGAAAGAATAAAAAAGAAAGTATGTAAATAAATATATTATGTATAGGAAGAGCGTATGAGAAATAGAAAGAAAGAAAAATGAAGGAAGAGACTGAGATAGATAGATAGATAGATAGATAGATAGATAGATAGATAGATAGATAGATAGCCCGAGAAAGAAAGAAAGAAAGAAAGAAAGAAAAACGAAGAAAAAGCCTGAGATAGATAGATAGACAAGTTTCTTACAATACAAGGTTTGAGAATCAGTCGAGGTAGAGTGTTAATGTAAAAACAGTAATATTCAAGAAGATGTGCGATTTGTTTGAAACGAGGAAGATAGTGTAAATAACATTAGCATAAACTCTTCTTAGAATCTAGTCATGCTTCATAAATCCGCCAAAGTGGAACAGTCTAAATTTTAATGACAAACTCAAAAAACAAGTGAATATTTCAGCGAATAAAACAATGATTTACTCAATAATTTCAGTGGATATATGTGTGTGCGTTCTTGCGCGTGTATTCCTGCATGTATGCTCGTGTTATTGTGCGTGTGTGTGTTTGTGCCCGCGTCTGTGTCTGTCTGTGAAGCTAATGAGGCAAAGTGGAAAAAATAAAGACGACGTGTTTCGTCGAGAATATCTGCTGTTTTTGGCTTCTTCAGAATAGAATGAAAGGCAAGATTGCATGTAAGGAAAATTCATTGGGATCTCTGAAGATAAGAGGCGGCCATTAATCAAATTACATCATCAGATCCGACGACCAGGAAACAGAAATATTCCGTTCGCGTGTTTCTTCAGCAAAACGCCTCGTTTACATCTTTTTCGCTTTGTCTCCTTAACTTCACGTTTGTTTCAAAAACTATTATACATACCACCATATATCTAATCTAAACTTATTTATAAATGGAACTTTGTCTCTCTCTGTGTGTGTGTGTGTGTGTCCGTTACATATAGACTCCGAAACGGCTGAACCGATTTTAATGAAAATTTACACAGTTGTACTATAAACGTCTGCCAGTGTTCTTAGCTAGATTTTGTGTCGAGGTACCCCCGATAAATATCGAAAATCGATAATCGAAAAAATTGGGTTAATGAAGGAGTGGTCCGATTTTAATCAAATTTGATACACTCATAGACAAAGGAACGATATTCAGAAGTTTCAAGGCTGCAATTCTTACAATAGTGCAGAAAATAGATAATATATATATATATATATATATATATATATATATATATATATAAGGCAAGATGTTTGTGTGTGTGTCTGTTTCTTACAAGAGAGGGCAGAAAATCGAATATATATATATATATATATATATATATATATATATATATATATATATAAGGCAAGATGCTTGTGTGTGTGTCTGTTTATCTGCCTGTATGTCTTTATTTTTTCCCAGCCCTTTTGTTTTAGTTTTTGCTTCGGGTTTGGCTCTAAGTTTGTTTGTTTTTTAATCATATCACCCCAAGCAAGGCGAAAACGACACTGATGCGCAGGGGGCTACGTAAGAGTGAAAAGATTGGAAAAGAGAAAAACCGGAAACCACAACCTGAACAGGAAACAAGGGATAAGCCTCTTCACCTGTTCAATAGACGTGGGTGGAGTGTGAACCAGGCGATAGTTTAGACTATCTACTCCAATTGAAAAAAAAAAAAAAGTAGGTATAATTGTAGTTCTTAGTCTCAGCCACGATACCATTTACTCAGAGGACTTATTTAGCCTTCAAAATTCAGTTTACGACGAAAAAAATTTATTTGATATCGATACCAGGAAATAAAAATTTGACTTACATCCATTCATTTTTCTTTCAGTCTACGATTTCGCTTTAACTGAAAACAACTACTGCTTTTTAGTCTTTCGTGCCAACGTCCAAAGAGCGTGAGCTCCAGGACCATGGATTAGTTTTAAAGCTTTCATTACACCCAAGCAACGTCGGGCTATACTGCTAGTTTAATATATAAAATTAAAGTCGATTTTGAAGTATGAGTCCACAGCAGTTCAGTTCCGTGCTGATGTCTTGTGTAGAATACGAAATACTTTTCAAAATAAACGAATCACTGAGAACTGGTGGACACAAAATATTCAGACAGCTACTCTCAGATGTGCGTTGTGGTGCAGTGGACTCTGAACGACAAATCGGGGAGCCGAGTTCGAATTCCAGTTGAAATCCTTGCTTTCACTTACGCACAAATACCCTCAGGAAAGGTATTAATCCGTCTCTTCCCTCCAGTTATAGTTTAAATAATAGGACAGATTGGGTTCTATAGAATTGGCTGACAACCAGTCTATCGCAGAAAGCAATGGCAATCTACTGTGGGATAATCTTTTGCCCAGTCAGTCATGTCTCTTTCGAGACATCATCGCACAAAGCGTGTATCACGTATGGCACTTAACTAACTGAAGCTCAGATTATCAATTCATTGTCTTTCTTGAAATGGTTGCCATACAGGGATGGGAACCCAATCTGTCGGGTTATTTAATCCGTAACTAGAGGGATGGTAGGTTCATGCTTTATCCGAGAGAATAATATATATATATATATATATATATATATATATATATATATATATATATACAGGGAGAGTGTACGGGAAATTCCATCTGCGAAATCCTGGAAGCGGTACACTGAAAGTAACATCGATCATCTAAGTAACAATATTTTATTTATATTTATTCTATTAATGATCTCTTTTTGATATCAAGCACTTTATTTAAAATTCTGCTTACCTTAAGTGTTGTTCTATCAGTATTCCACTGACTGTCAGCAATTTCAGATTCACTCAGTCTTCGAAATTGCTACTGTATATATATATATATATATATATATATATATATATATATACATATTTTCTAAACATATGCTGTTAAATATAAGAGACAATGAATGTCTATTATGTTTAACCACGAGCCGTTCTAAACGTTGTATTTTTGCTTTAATTTCAGTTGAAAATAAAGACAAAAATTCTCCAACATTTGGATAATTAGTTATTGGTTTTCTTCTAAGCTTTCGGCTCACATGAGCCATCTTCAGAGAGGTTGTTTAAACTGAAATATTATAAAATCCACCATCACCGACGATTTTATTTTGTGTTGACATAAAACTCCGCTTGGCAACGGCAATAGTAACCAAAAATAATAAACGCAGTTCTTAAATTTGCGATGCGGTTTTATGACGTCACACCGCGGGATAGCGCGAAATGACAACAAAACCATGTAGTCAAATGCAATGTAATATGTTATTTCCGGTTTTAAAGTTGATTTTATTGAGTGTTGGTTGTTTAGATTTGATGTACATGGCCTCCAATATCTGCAGGTTCCTCTTACTGTGTGTATGAGTAAGGATCACCGTATTGTTGACCAAAATCTGTCTGATATTACCTACATGTTTATGTTTTTCAGAGAAATGTTGTTTAATAGTACTCTGATCAGAAAGATGACATGTAAGTCTACGGGAGAGCGTGGTTGTAGTAAAACCAATATATGTACTAGCTTTTTGATTAGTATCAGAGATGCAATCTCTGAATGGGCATGTAAAGCTTAGAAGAAAACCAATAAATAATTATCCAAATGTTGGAGAATTTTTGTCTTCATTTTCAACTGAAATTAAAGCAAAAATACGACGTTTAGAACGGCTCATATTGTCTCTTATATTTAACAGCATATGTTTAGAAAATTACTTGCTGCCTCGATATACTATATATATATATATATATATGTGTGTGTGTGTGTGTGTGTGTATTTATATATATATATGCGCATTTATATATATATATGTATGTATATATATATATATATATGTATATATATATATATATATATATATATATATATATATGTGCATTTATATATATATATATATATATATATATATAGTGTACACATTTTATTCCGTGTCTCATCCAGCGAGCTATGGTCAAAAAAAGATTTCATGATATGTTCTACTGATAATTTTTGTAACAAAGCAAAAACAAAAACAAAAAGAAAAAAAAAGAAAAAAATACAATCAAACAAACAAAAAAAAAAAAAATAAGAAAATCAAGACCACATACGTTTTACGTAGATAAAGCTCTTCGTAATGTGATTATTATTATTATGTCATTTTTCATCATATTTCGATTTCTGCATTGGTCTCACTACCAACCAAGTCTGCGGGGAGACCTAAGGCAGGTAGTGGCGTGTTGTTATGACTCCATTATTATTATTATTATTATTATTATTATTATTACTTTAAGTTTTTTATTTCGTGGACATGCTTTTGAGTATATATTCCTTTATTTGAACAGTGTAAATGTATGTTTAACGTGTGTTTCAACATGATTCGAACCCGTGTTTCCCCAATGAAAAAATATTGCGTTTTTTGGACACCTCGGCTAGGGTTGGCTTTCACAGCCAAGTAAATTTCAATTACCCTATCTAAGAAATGCCCACCCATTGTTCAGATTTTGCGGAGCTCATGACTGCTTTTCATTCTTCTTCCGAAACGCAAGCAAAACAATTTAAAGGATTTAATGAAACTAAAATCGGAAATCGTTTATTAGTTAAACGTTATATTAAGTGGATATATGGGTTTTGAGTCGATATCCATTGTTTTTAAACATTATAAGCGATTTTTCTTAAATAGGGATTTGCGCTACAGGCAGGGAAAACTCTTGCTTGGGTACCCCTGTTATTCACCTTGACAAAATCCAACTGAGTATCTGTAATGTGATCGATACCGACTTGGCAGCTCGGCTGCAGTCGCTATCTCACCAGCGTGACGTGGTTTCCCTGTGCCTCTTCTATAAATACTTTCACGGATTCTGCTCCAATTAACTTAGATCACTGGTGCCCCCTAGGTATAAACTTACACAAGCTAATCTTTTCACTGTTACGTAGCCCCCTGCACATCAGTGGCGTTACCGCCTTGCTCGGGGTGATACGATTAAAAAAAATAAACTAGATTAGCAACTAGGTCTCACCCTTTTATAGTAAAACCGATAAAATGTAACCGCAATTTCTACTCTAACAGCTTCTTTTCACGCACTCTCCACATGTGGAATTCCCTTCCACATACTTGCTTTCCTGACAGCTACAATCTCCAGGAAGTTAAATGTAAGGTCAATAGTCATTTTCTATCACACTAACTCGCATCCATTCTCACAGACTCTTTCTCCATCTACTCCACCCACATTCTCCGTATCCTCATCCGTCTATTACCCTCCCTCCTCTTGACATTTCCTATAACTAACCCCTCTTTCTCATCACTTTCCCCTATGTAACACCCTGCGCAACAGTGGCAGTAGAATGCCTTGCTTGGGGTGAGATGATTAAAAAACAAATACAACAAAAAACAAAAAAAAAACAACAAAAAAACATGCTACTCAAGCAGGAGTATTCAGTCATGGCTGTCAGACGACTTCTGCCCCTTACATCACCCTTACATCTGGCATCCTACCTTCCCAGATTTTAAGAAACAGCAAAAAGCAAACGACACACACATACACACACACGCGCGCGCGCGCGTTTGTGTGTTCTGATAAAACAGTTCGTAATTTTTAAAACTGCTGAAATAAGTTCTGGATTTATAACCATTTAATTATGTGTTGAGTTTTCTTCTCCATATTTCATATTTTCCTGGATAATATCCATTGAGCTCTCAGTTTTTATCTATTTAATATTTTATATTAATTAGATAAATGTTTTTGTTTTTCAATTTTTGGGGCCACAGTACAAACTTCAAAAAATGTTTTTATAAACACAAAACTTTATTTAGCCCACTGATTAACAAATGTCTAACGAGCAATACAATATTTAAAGGTTTAATAATAAACAACATTAACACATACGAAAATATTACGTAGAAGCTACATAAACAAACCTTGAAAAAAAGGTTTAACAATCACAAAGCATTATTCAAAATAGAAAGATACAGAAACATTATCAAAATATTTATGTAGCGTAAAAAAAAAAAATTAAAATGGGCAATCAAAAAAATGATCACATTCACATAATAGCAATAACAGGAACTGCAAACCATGTCTGGAAGAAAAAATTACCTTTAAAAAACAAGTTAACTATTAAACAAGAAAAACGCGATAATGGAGAAATGTAGACATTCAAATAAATACTTACATTGCTGTTAAAAACTAATGCAAAAAACAAAAAAAAACAAAACAAAACAAAACAAATAAAACCGACAAAAACCAATCGCAAACACAAAAATATCACATATACATAAAATTACACATGTATAAACACTCAATCATGACCAAGCAAAAAGTCCAGATGACAAGTGAAGAACGTGAGAAAAAGAAAGCAAGAGATAAAGAACAAAGAGAAAACACAACAATCACCAAATGGGAAAAGTCACACACCAACCCTACAAAGAAATATGCATACATAAAAATATCAACAACAAACGCATCAAGCAAACATGCACGAAGAGAAACACTTAAAAATGACCTAAAAAATTGAGCGGTCCTATACACTGACACGATAATAATAGAAGTCAACTCAAGACGGTGAAAACAAAGAGGTCAGCTTAAAATAGATCGTTTTAGTGATTATATTCATAAGCGCGTTTAAAAGGGAACAACACAATATTAAGCAATTGACCACAAACAGATACTACACCATTTATGTAAAAAACAAAACAAACACACACACACACACACACACACACACACACACACACACACACACACACATATATGTGTGCGTGTATATATATATATAGCACACTAGCATCTATTTTTATGGAGATAATATTTCCGATCCATATTTCCGACCCTGTTGATTTCAGTACAAAATTACTGTATATATATATATATATATATATATATATATATATATATATATGTGTGTGTGTGTGTGTGTGTGTGTGTGTGTGTGTGTGTGTGTTCTCTGTTTTTTGCTTAAATGATGTAGTATCTATAGCATCTGTGTGTGGGCAATTGCGATTGTGTTGTTCCCTTATATATATATATATGTATATATATATATATATATGTGTGTGTGTGTGTGTGTGTGTGTGTGTGTGTGTGTGTGTGTGTGTGTGTTCTTTGTTTTTTGCTTAAATGGTGTAGTATCTGTACTATCTGTTTGTGGGCAATTCCTTTATATTGTGTTGTTCCCATATATATATATATATATATATATATATATATATATATATATATGCATGTTTCATTAAATAATATAGACAATTTTTGTCTATTTTATTTATTTCTTTTCATAATCTCTGATAAGCTTAATAGCATAATCATTAAATGATAACATCTCTTCCATCCTTTCTTGAACGAAGATAGAAGCTTATCCCTTGTTTTCTCTCTCTTGGGATTCTGGTTCTTATTTCTCCTAAACTTTGAAATGTTATTTACCATTGGTTTAGAGTATGTTCTCTTCCTTCAACACGAGTGGTCATGGGTATGGCGATAAACTTCATCCGGCAGCAAGGCCTCTGATTGGGAGGTTGTGAGGAGCATGGAACCACCTTTTAACTGCTCTAGTTACCAGGTCCACTTTGACCCGGAGTGGTAGCACCTGTTAGGGGTCCCAGCTCTGGGAAAATAGTAAACCCCCAAACGGGTCAAAACACTATGAAAGTTGTGGAGTAGTTTTCGCACTGAAAATTATAGTCGTGCTATGTCGGTTGCTAATCGACTTAATGTACCCAAAATGTTAAGAACTTGATAATCTTCCACTGAAAGCTGACTCCTTAGTATTCGGCTAATTGCCGACTAATATTAACTGCCTAGTAATTCTACTGAACCCCAACAGAGGTCTAAAGAAATTTAAAGATTTTCAATTTCAAAATGAACATTCATTTCTTGAACTTAAAAGCCGTCAAATTCTTGTGTATTAATTACAAAAGTACGTTTCTCTCTTACTAAATTACTCGTAAAACATAATTATATTTAAAAGATTATATATAAAATTTCAAATATCCATTGCATTCCACGTTGTGATTTTGGGCTCAAAATTAAGATTTTTTTTTTAATCATATCACCCCAAGCAAGGCGATAACGCCACTGATGAGCAGGGGGCTACGTAAGAGTAAAAAGATTGTAAAAAGAGAAAGCCAGAAACCACATCCTAACCAGGGAACAAGGGATGAGCCTCTTCACCTGTTCAATAGACGTGGGTGGAGTGTGAACCAGGCGATAGTTTAGTCTATCTATTCCAATTGAGGAAAAAAAATAAAGAAAAGAGTGAAAAGATTGGAAAAGAGAAAACCGGAAACCGCATCCTAAACAGGAAACAAGTGATGAGCCTCTTCACCTGTTCAATAGAGATGGGTGGAGTGTGAACAGGGCGATAGTTTAGTCTATCTATTCCAATTGAGGAAAAAAATAAAGAAAAGAGTGAAAAGATTGGAAAAGAGAAAACCGGAAACCGCATCCTAAACAGGAAACAAGTGATGAGCCTCTTCACCTGTTCAATAGACGTGGGTGGAGTGTGAACCGGGCGATAGTTTAGTCTATCTACTCCAATTGAAAAAAAAAAAAGAAAGAAAAGAGTGAAAAGATTGGAAAAGAGAAAACCAGAAACCGCATCCTAAACAGGAAACAAGGGATGACCCTCTTCACCTGTTCAATAGACGTGGGTGGAGTGTGAACCGGGCGATAGTTTAGTCTATCTACTCCAATTTCACACTAATGTGAAAGAGATGAATCTACTTGTCTTCTCATAATGTCTACTCCAATTGAAAAAAATTAAAGAAAAGAGTGAAAAGATTGGAAAAGAGAAAACTATAAAAATATAAATATGTAAAAAAAAAAAATATATATATATATAAATATGTAAAAAAAAAAAAAAAAAAATAAAATCAGCATCCCTTATATTTCATTCCTGGAGAAAAATTCTCTAAATAATTTCAACCTGTGTTTCCTGGATGCATCTCCTCTCCTTTGCATTAAACGGTTTAAGATTTGAAAAAGATATTCTGCTGCCTTCAGCTCGACCGATGTTCTGTTATTTTATGGAAAAGGCAGGAATTTGCATCACGTTCTCTCGGCTATGGGGTACCTTGTGGAGAGATGGTACCTTGTGGAGAGATGGTACTGAAAATACATTTGTCTTTCTAGTTAAGCGCATGAAAAAGTAGGTGGGAATAAAGAAAATTGACCATTAACGTTTAATATGATGGAAACTCTTCTAACAAGTTTGTAGACATAATTTCTTATACTTTTCATTTGGAAATGAGTTATTCCCGCAACGCAAATCTTAACTTTTTGGTATATTTATAATAATTATTATAATCACCTGAAGATACCAAAAGGTTGAAACCTAGGTTGCGAAAATAACTCATTTCCAAATGAAAAATATTTAAATGTTCTACTATATAAAAATGTATTGAACACTTTTTCATACAACTTGTAATACAACTTAAAACAAAAAACTAATTAATTATATAACTTTTTTTAAAGAATTTATACAAATATAAAGTTTATCACTAATTGTTTGGTGTTATCTTCAGGATGGCAATTCCAAAATTTTCTTTTTATACGGTCCCATCAACAATCACTTAGTCCACTCGTCAGCGGTATCAGCAATTGGCTGTTTATATTTATCGCTTTTTTCTTTTATATAATTAATTTTTATTGTTGCATGGTTGATATTTTTTCCTAGTCTGTGTTATATATATATATATATATATATATATATATATATATATATATATATATATAGCATAATGATGATCCACGTATACTGTCTTAATACGTATAGGAAAAACTACTAAAAAGTTGAAAGTTTAAAAATGTATATATATATATATATATATATATATATATATATATATATATATATATATATATATATATATATATATATATGCGTGTGTGTGTGTGTATGTGAGTGTGTGTGTGTGTGTAAAAAGTTCAGATAGATTATATCTGTTTTTTCTTTTATATAATTACTTTTTATTGTTGCATGGTTGATATCTTTTCATAGTCTGTGTATTATATATATATATATATGTGTGTGTGTGGGCATGTGTGAATGTGTGTGTGTAAAAAGTTCAGATAGATTATATCTGTAAATGGACACTCAGTCAGTCCGTCAGTCAGTTAAGTATCATACTTGATACACGCTTTGGGCGATCATGTCTAGAAAGAGACATGACTGACTGGGCAGAAAGTTATCCCGCAGTAGGTTGCCATTGCTTTCTGCGGTAGACTGGTTACCAGCCAAGGCTATAGAACTCAATCTATCCAATTATTTAACTCATAACTGGAAGGAAGAGACGGATTAATACTTTTCCCAAAGGTATTTGTGTGTAAGTGAATGCAAGGAATTTAACTGAAATTCTGGCCGATTTGTCGTTCCGAAAGGACACTATGAATACAGAAAAAAGAAGAAATTATCGTCCTTCGGGGGCATTTATCGAAAACTTACATTTTTCCTACTGTCTAAAAATACGTGTTACAGAAGAAAATAATTGCATAGATAAATATGGATGAACTGAGGAAGAGAGATAGATATTTGTGAAGAAAACGCACACACACACACACACACACACACACACACACACACACACACATATATATTAGCAGTATAGCCCGATGTTGCTCGGGTGTAATGGAAGCTTTAAAACTAATCCATGATCCTGGAGCTCACACTCTTTGGACGTTGGCACGAAAGTTGGCAATAGTTGCTTCCAGTTAAAGCGAAACCGTAGACTGAAAGAAAAATGAATGGATGTAAGTCAAATTTTGATTTCCTGGTATTGCTATCAAATAAGTTTTTTTTTTGTCGTAAACTGAATTTTGAAGGCTAAAGAAGTCCTCTGAGTAAATGGTAATGGTTGAGACTAAGAACTACAATTGTACCTACTTAGAGCCAAACTCGAAGCAAAAACTAAAATAAAACGGCTGAAAAAATACACACATACAGCCAGATAAACAGACACACACACAAACATCTTGACTTTTATATATATATATATATATATATATATATATATATATATATATAATCTATTTTCTGCACTATTGTAAGAACTGCAACTTTGAAACTTCTGAATATCGTTTCTTATGTCTTTATCTATGAGTGTATCAAATTTGATTAAAATCGGACCACTCCTTCTATAACCCGATTTTTTCCATCATCGATTTTCGGTATTTATTGGGGGTACCTCCACACAAAACCTAGCTAAGAACACTCGCATACGCTTATAGTACAACTGTGTAAAATTTCAAGAAAATCGGTTCAGCCGTTTCGGAGACTATAGGTAACGGACACACACACACACACACACACACACACACACACACACACACACACACACACATAGTAAAATCTCAGTAGAGAGAAAATCTTTTCGAGTTTAAAAAATCTTGTATACCTAAAATGTCTCATTTTTTCATCATCTTGTTTAATTACTTAGTTTTTGGTCATAATATATATATATATATATATATATATATATATATATATATATATATTTTAAGCAATTCATCCAGCTTTTTATTCGACCTCAACAGAATTCAGAATGCACTGGATGGCCGTTTCGTCCTATATTTGGGGCTCATCAGCAGTGCGCATCCACTACCAGGAATCGAAACCCAGACAGTTGCGTTATTAAAGGAATGTCATACCAAGTGTGGCACGTGCCCAAAATATAGAGTTGGTATGACATCAGCTTAATAACGCAACTGTCTGGGTTTCGATACCTGGTAGTGGTTGCGCACTGCTGATGAGCCCCAAATATAGGACGAAACGGCCATCCAGTGCTTTCTGAATTCTGTTGAGGTCGAATAAAAAGCTCGATGAATTAGTTAATTATTCAAATCCTCCTACTACTTCAATATATATATATATATATTAATTGATAGTATTTAACGCTATTTTTACGTTATTTGTCTGTAGTTATTACTGATAAAATGTGTTTTGGCAAGCAGGTTTTTTTTTTATAAAGTACTCGATATCGAGGTATAGATAGATCCTTGACAAGTTGAAAGAACACTGTTTGTTGACAAACAGCCCTGACGTGTGAAAACATCATAACGATTTTCTTACGAAACTTCGAAGTCGACATGAATCTGCTCTGTTAAAGAAATAAACTATTTGCATTATAAATGTATAAGTATATATTTATTTAATTTTTAATTTTCCCTACACTTTTATGTAAATGTAATATTTGGATATTTAAATTTTATAGACTTATGATTTCTTTTTCCAGCATTTTACTACTTTAATTTTAATTTTATTTTAATTTAAAATTTAAATTTTTACCCATATAGAACAGTAGAATATTTAAATGTTTAATCTCGTTATTAAGAAAGCAGTAACATGACTTTCAATTTAATTTTCATGAACATCGAGTGAACTTAAATTAAAATCTATTAAACCGTCAGTTTGAAATATGCACCTGATGATTGCATAACGCATGAAACTCCGAGCCATGCCATATACGTAGGATAATATATATATATATATACATATACATAAATTCTCAGTTATAATCTGAGGAAAGTAACAGTAAGATTTCAAAATACAAGAGGAAAACTATATTTACACCCCCGCGAATTATATATTAGTACGTGAACTAATTTAATTATAATTTAATCATAATTTAATTTATAATTTACAGATAAATTATATTCATGAAGCATATATATATATATACTCACTCGGAAAGAAAGAAAAATACTGGATTTTAAAATTAAATACATATAGGCTAGGGTTAAAGAGGGACTTAGGTATTTTGAATCTTTATAAATATTTCAATCGTTAAACATTTAGTTAAAATTTTTTCTTTAAAACAACATTTAAAAGTATTATTACAGTTACATTTACGTTCAAAAATATTCAGACTCTGTTGCTTTCTTCATCACGTGACGGATGCTCCTCACGACGGATGCTTCTAGTTTAAATTTTAAAATCATTTATTTCTGATGAAAGGCCGAGGCCGATCTGAAAGATCAAATATATATATATAATAATAGAAATAAATACTGTAAAAAAAATACATTTTTAACTTACATTTTAGTAGTTTTTCCGATATATATATATATATATATATATATATATATATATATACCGCTGGCTTAACCCTATAAAAACCAATATCCCCCAACCTCTTCCCTTACTAGAGCAAACCTCTATGCTTAGAATTTTTCCTCATTCTTTGTTTATATGAGGCTGAGAATGCATGCCTTAAAATGGTATGCTGAAAATGTCAATTTCCCCCAAAAGTTTTATCTGAATTTACAGATAAATTATATTCATGAAGCATATATATATATATATATATATATATATATATATATATATATATATATGTGCTTCAACGCAAACTTTTTAGGCTTGAAGATCGTGATGAGGCGTGAAACAGAATGTCCACGTTGAGTGTTGTCGTCATTGTTCACTTTCATATTAACTTCCTCTCTATCTCTGATATTGAGCACTATTAATCATGAATATACCTTAAAAAGAAATTCTCATACACATATATATAAACCTCTTAGAAAAATATCAATGCTCCGGCAGCGGATTTTCTCACAAGATTTCTCGAATATTCAGGCCTGTAGATGTAAATAAATAAATATACAATTTAATAATAAAAACACCTCATCTACTCAAATAACGTTTAAACAATTATATAAGTTGAATTTATTCAATTTTCTAATATAATTTCAAAAAAAAATTCACATTTATGTAGATATGCTTGAAGAACAAAGAAAATTCTTTTTTAACGTTTGAAATTAAGTTTTTTTTTTGTTCTGATTATTACTTTGGTTTTTGGGGCAGAGTGTGAACAGAAACTACCCATCACTTTTTAAACCCTTTTATCGTTCATCAAGGAAATTTTTTAGTTGATAGAACTGTCTAGAGGTGCATTTTATTTCTTTAGCAGTGTTCACGGCTCGAATATTGTCGTAATGTGTTCTTCTCGATTATTTAATCTGGTATTTTGACAATCTTTGGCCTTTTTAATCTAGTCGTGAAATAATACATAAACTCAATTAAATTTTATTGTTGATGGGTTCTTTGCTTTTTTTCTTTTATAGTTAAGGCATTAAAAATTTGTAGTCGTTTTTACACACCATATGATAAATATTTTTGTATCATTGTTAGTTATTTATCAGATGTTTTTTGTGTTCTATCGATTTCTTTGCCTTTTATTTTTTTTGCGTAACTTTTAATGAATACTATTAGTTGAGTAGTTACTCTGTTTTTATTATTAAACATTAAATTATTATTTAAAAATTAATTAAAAACATTAAATTAATTAAAAACATTAAATTATTTATTTGCATCTACTGGCGTGATTATTCTAGAAGTCTTGCTAGAAAAATATGCGTCCTCCGAAAAATTCAAAGTTGCGTCGCCTAGGTTTGAATAACTATATATATATATATATATATATATATATATATATATATATATATATATATATATAAAACACAAGATAGATTTTTTAATATTAAATTGCTATATATATATATATATATATATATATATATATATATATAGGGGATAAAGACATTTGAATTTTTATTTATGATATATTAATTGTGAGGAAAGGTTTATGATAAATTGGAAAAATCTTTCTCTATATAGACTGAATTCGAGTGACGCAATTTGTCCCTTAAGACTTCATTGGGCAACTCTCACAAGTGAGATACATTGGAAAATTTGAATTAATTTTTTCATTTTTTCATAGTTTTTTAATGCGTTTTTGGGAGACAATACTCTATACAATTTTACATATGTTCTTTTTGTTTTTGACTTTTTCATTATCACACTTCTTATTAAATATTCCTATTTGTGATAACATTATATATATATATAATATAAAACAGTTACTGAGCAGAGTATATATATATATATATTTTTAATCATATCACCCCGAGCAAGTCGGTAAGGCCACTGGTGTGCAGGGGGTTACGTAAGAGTGAATAGATTGGAAAAGAGAAAGCCGAAAACTATGTCCTAAACAGGGAACAAGGGATGAGCCTCTTCACCTGTTTAATAGACGTGGGTGGAGTGTGAATAGGGCGATAATTTAGTCTATCTACTCCAATTAAAATGACTCTGCCCTATAACTGTTTCACACACACACACACACACACACACACACACACACACACACACACACACACACATATATATATATTGTAACTAAGTTGTTGAACTCGTAGGTTTATTTACCTTTTTGTTCATGCATTTACTTTTATAAAGAGTGCTCGATACAAATGTAGAGCGTTGTCAAATTAGACCTATAAACAGTTGCATTAAAAAGTCCTTACTACAATACACATTTAAAGAAAAAGCATAGCTTTTATATATCAAAATATGATAATCAGCTGATCTTTTCAATTTATATGGCTAAAAGGATGTCTAACCGTACTGATGAGCTGTGATACAGCGAAACAGATTTTCCTGCGTATGACTATAGATAGATAGATAGATAGATAGATAGATAGATAGATAGATATAACATAGTGATGATCCACCTATACTGTCTTAATATGTATAGGAAATAATATAAAAAAGTTTTTAATTTAAAAATGTATTTTTGGACAGTATTTGTTTATTTTTATTATTCTATTTTATATTTCAGATCACTTGTTTCTGATGAAGGACTGAGGGCGGTCTGAAATATAAAATAGAATAATAAAAATAAACAAATACTGTCCAAAAATACATTTTTAAATTCAAAACTTTTAATATTCTTTCCTATATATATATATATATATATATATATATATATATATAGTATTTTTAATATTATATGTAGATATCAGTCAGTATGAGTTAAGTACCATACGTGATATATGCTTGGGCGATCATGTCTCGAAAGTGAGATGACTGACTGGGCAGAACATTTTCTCGCAGTAGGCTGCCGTTACTTTCTGTGGTAGACTGGTTGCCAGCCAAGGCTATAGAAACCAAACTGCCCTTCAATTTAAACTATAAGTGAAGGGAGAAGCGACGTATTCATATATATATATATATATATATATATATATATATATATATATATATTAATCATATCACCCCAAGCAAGGGCACTGATGCGCATGGGGCTACTTAAGAGTAAAAAGATTGGAAAAGAGAAAGCCGGGAACCACATCCTAAACAGGAAACAAGGGATGAGCCTCTTCCACTGTTCAAAAGACGTGGGTGGAGTGTGAACCGGGCGATAGTTAAGTCTATCTACTCCAATTGAGAACAAAAAAAAAAAAAAGAGAAAAGTAAAACAAGTGAAAGGTTGGAATATATATATATATATAGATATATATATTTGGGAAGGAATTTTTTTTTAAACATTTTCCATTAAAAACTACCAACGCGAAAGATTTTATAAGCATTTGATAGAATTTTTCTATTATACTTTCTGTTTCTTTTACTTATATATATATGTGTGTGTGTGTGTGTGTGGATATATATTGCATGTTTTCTTCATGAATGTATATCTCTCTGTATCTCAATTTATATATATATATATATATATATTATAATCAGGTAGTGAATATTAACTACCTGATGAGTCATTGGTCTTTCAATGTCGAAACAAAATTGTAGTTTGCACATGTTCTAAAGTATAATTTATAGTAAATATTCATTCCTCTACTTTTGTATTGAGCACTCTCTTAAATTAATGTTTTGAACGTTGCAATTATTTTCTTCGTTCCTTATTCATTTGAATATATATCTGTGTGTGTGTTTGTGTGTGTGTAGGTGTGTGCGTAAATGTTTCATTTTTTTATCTATCTATCTATCTATCTATCTATCTATCTATCTATCTATCTATCTATCTATGTCTGTTCATTATCTATCTATCTATCTATCTATCAATCTATCTATCTAAGTCTGTTCATTACCCTTGGGAAAGGTATTAATCCGTCTCTTCCTTCCAGTTATGGGTTAAATAACAGGATAGGTTGGGTTCTATAGCCTTGGTCGGCAACCAGTCTACCGCAGAAAGCAATGGCAACCTACTGTGGGATAATCTTCTGCCCAGTCAAGTCTCTTTCGAGACATGATCGCCTAAGCGTGTATCACGTATGGCACTTAACTGACTGATATTGTTTGCAATTTATTTAAAAAATTTATTGTTTGCAATTTATTTAAGCTGACATGTTTAAAAGAAAATTTACAGCCTAAACACACACACACACACACACACACACACACACACACACACACACACACACACACACACGCGCGCACGCACACACACACACACACACACACACACACACACACACACACATATATATATATATATATATATATATATACGGTACGAGCAATCGGGGAGCTAAGATATATGTACGGAACCAGAAATCGGGGAGCCTATAAATCGGGGAGCCGAGGAATCGGAGAGCCAAATTCCAGTTGAATTCCTTGCATTCACTTACGCACTAATAACCTTGAGAAAGGTATTAATCCATACCTTCCCCCCAGTTATGGGTTAAATAACAGGGCAGATTGGGTTCTATAGCCTTAGCTGGTAATCAGTCTACCGCAGCAGGTAGTGGCAAATTGTTGTGGGGATAATTAAAAAGCCTGGGGTCTATTGTCTGCTTCATCTGTGGCATTTATATGCACCGAATGAGCGTATCAATGGTTCCGAAAAGTGTGGATGGTTCTGCACAAGTTTTCTCCACTTTAATCAAATCACTTGTGTGGGTCTTCTGGCGGTTTACCTTGGTTTCATGACTGAGGCAATTAGGGTGTCAGATTCTCATACGTCGAATCCGTTCAATATATCTATCTATCTATCTATCTATCTATCTATGTCACCCTTTTCATATCTATCTATCTATCTATCTATCTATCTATCTATCTATCTATGTCATTTTCTATCTATCTATCTATCTATCTATCTATCTATCTATCTATCTGTCACCCTTTTCATATCTATCTATCTATCTATCTATCTATCTATCTATCTATCTATCTATCTATCTATCTAATTAAGTCTGTTATCTATCTATCTATCTATCTATCTATCTATCTATCTATCTATCTATCTATCTATCTATCTCAGTCTCTTCTATATCTATCTATCTATCTATCTATCTATCTATCTATCTATCTATCTATCTATCTCAGTCTCTTCTATCTATCTATCTATGTATCTATCTATCTATCTATCTATCTATCTATCTATCTATGTATTGATTGTTTAATTACTTAATTTTTGGTCATAATAAAATTAGACCAGTACAAATGTTGTATCAAAAAGTGTTCAATATAATTATATTGTAAAACTTTTGAATATTCTTCATTTGTAAATGAGTTATTACTCGGACACCACATGGTAGAAACCTAGGTCGCGTAATATCTCGTTTACAAAAGAAGAATATATATATATATTATATTATATCATATTATATTATTATATTATATACATATATATATATATGTGTGTGTGTGTGTGTGTGTGTGTGTGTGTGTGTGTTATTTTACTATACAAATATTGGATTGGTTAATTATCTGTGTGCTAGACATTTTTTCTTTTAAAATTACTTATATGAATAGGCATGCGATGCGGTGTATGGATATAATGGCTATCGGCTTGGAATGAGAATTCTGGAAGCCGAGTTCAAATTCCTATCGAATTTGTTTTATTTCCTGACATGCAAATACGCTTAAAAAAGGCATGAATCTATATCATCTTCTCCCAACGACTGGTTCAATAGCAGAACAGTTTGAATTCTATGGCTTTGGTCAAGCGTTGAAAAAAATGGCAATCTACTGCGGGAATTTTTTCTTTTTTGGTAGGGTAAGAGACAATCGCCCATGCGTGTATTGCGTATGGTAATTAATTGATTGATTGATATACAAAGAGCAAACTCATTTAATTGAAATGAAACTGATATTAAATTTTATCTATCTATCTATCTATCTATCTCAGTCTCTTATCTATCTATCTATCTATCTATCTATCTATCTATCTATCTATCTATCTCAGACTCTTCTATATCTATCTATCTATCTATCTATCTATCTATCTCGACTCTTCTATATCTATCTATCTATCTATCTATCTATCTATCTATCTATCTATCTATCTATCTATCTCAGTCTCTTATCTATCTATCTATCTATCTATCTATCTATCTATCTATCTATCTATCTATCTATCTATCTCAGACTCTTCTATATCTATCTATCTATCTATCTATCTATCTATCTATCTATCTATCTATCTATCTCAGACTCTATATTCTATATCTATCTATCTATCTATCTATCTATCTATCTATCTATCTATCTATCTGTTCATTTAACTATATTTCTTTTATACTTGCTAGATTTTCTCATTTTCAAACGTTAAAATTCTTAGCATTTTGAAAGCGTTTTACGTTTTCACTTTGATTTCTTCCTAACTTAAGATTTATCCGTATTCAGTTTTCAGATAGGTCGCGATCGCTAAAAGCTGCTGGCGCTGCACGGTCTTCAACCTTCATAACAATTAATGTATTATTACCTTTTTTAATAAGTCCAAATTGAATACAATTATGGAATCGGTGACGAAATCTTCAACTAGGTAAGAGTTAACAGTAGACGATCTTTTTCCATTAGAAATATTCTATACACCGATAAATATTCCTGTCTTTTTCATCAAATATATATATGTGTATATGTTTGTGTGTGTGTTTGTGTGTGTGTGCGTGTGTGTGTGCGTGTGTGTGTGTGTGTGTGTTTGTTTTGTTGTTTGATTTTACAACATATCAACTCTTGTTGATATGTTATTGTTGAATTTTGCCTAGAGTATCCAGTGAATATCGATCTCACTACTAGTAATAAAGGTCAATTTTACTAAAGTAACCGTTAATCTACTCTGTAGTCCCCTAAATACATATGCAAACATATATATAGACACTTAATATCTATCTATCTATCTATCTATCTATCTATCTATCTATCTATCTATCTATCTATCTATCTATCTATTATTAATTATTACGTTAGAACATGGCAAACTACAGACTACAACAAAATTGTACATTTTGTTTCGGCATTGAAAGAACAATGTCACATCAGGTAGTTACCATTAACAATGATGGAAAACAACGTTTTTACTATCATTATTAACTACCTGATGAGAGATTGTTCTTTCAATGCCGAAACAAAATGTACAATTTTGTTGTAGTCTGTAGTTTGCACATGTTCTAACGTAATAATTAATAATAAATATTAATTGCTCTATTTATATATTAAGCACTGTTTTAAATTAATGTTTTGAATATTGCAATTATTTTCTTCGTTCTTATTCATTTGCAAATTTTCTTTTAAACATGTCAGATTAAATAAATAGCAAACAGTATGTTTGCTTATTTTTAATAAAATCTGTTCATACTCATAAGATTATCCGTGAGTGTGAACGGATTTTACTAAAAATAAGAAAACATGTTGTTTGCAATTTATTTAATCTGAGATGTTTAATATATATATATATATATATATATATATATATATATATTAATTTATGATGTATTATATATATATAGATATTTTCTACTACATATTCATATTCATAAATATCCAGAGATTGCTCTGTATATATATATATATATATATATATGTATATATATATATATAAATTTATTATGTAATATATATAGACATTTTCTACTGCATATTCATAAATATCGAGAGATATTGTTCTCTCTCTCTCTCTCTCTCTCTCTCTCTCTCTCTATATATATATATATATATATATATATAGTTAGATAGATAAATAGATAAATCTGAAGGAAGAATGTGATAGATTATTTAATGTAGATAATCTATCTTTCCTATTTATCTGTCTTTTTAGCTATTGTTCCCTCATCTTGTGCCTTTTATTCCATACTCTCTTTTTTATTTCATTTTTATCTTTTTCACACTCTTTTTCTTCATTCTTTCTTCCTCTTTTTTCTTTGATCTATCTATCTATCTATCTATCTATCTATCTATCTATCTATCTATCTATCTATCTATCTGTTCTTTTTTCTTCTGTTTTCAAAGATGATCGATAACTATATTCAGTCTACCTTTTGGCCTCTTCAAATGTAGCCTTGTGCCAGATTATTCTGTGGTTAATATGAATTTATCTTTTCACTTAAACGTATACACGCACGTGTGAGCGTGATAAATGCATATTTCTCTCTCACACACATTCACTGTCTCTCTCTCTCTCTCTCTCTCTCTCTATATATATATATATATATATATATATATATATATATGTATGCTCGCATACACACGCACACACAGAGAAATTCGTATATATATTTATACAATTAAAGATTCTTTGTTCCCTTTATTTCTCTCCATCAGTCTAAGCCTTACGGTTTTGAATTTTATAGAGAAAACTCCGGCTTTTCATCTTTTAACATGAAAACTGATATGGAGGGAAGTGAACCCCTTCGATCAACGGCTTGATATCTTCAAGCTGAATTGATATGGTCGTGTTTTTAGTCGTGGTTTACCGCGTAAATCTAGCCAGCCATTCGCTAGCCTTTCGTAGAGAAAACAGCGATGCCCACTGAATTTAGAATCTGGTTCTAGCTTCAAGATGGCGTACCGACATTATCGTCTGCTTATTCATTAATTTTGTTTTCACTTTTGATTTATTGAGAACTCTCTTTTTATTCTTCCATCAACTATTATAAAATTTTTGTTGTTCTTTTGGGAGACAAGAAAATATATTTTATTAATACAAAAGGTGCTTCATTTTATTGATTTGTCATTTTTTTATTTGACAGCTGAGATAAATATTTTAAATTCATATTTTCATTTTAAATTGTGGAATAATTATCTATCTATCTATCTATCTATCTATCTATCTATCTATCTATGTCAGTCTTTCAAAATAAAACGTATTCTTCCTTTCTTTCTGTCTTTCTTTCTTGCTTACTCACGTCATTCTTCATATAAATCTTAGTTTTTCATATTTTATCCTGTATCTTGTATTTCTTGCTTTCTTATGCAATTCTTGAAATGTCTGTCATTAAAAAAATCCTCTAAGGTAAATCTTTCATTCCTTCTTTTGGTAATTCTTCAATATCACATATCTATCTATCTATCTATCTATCTATCTATCTATCTATCTATCTATCTATCTGACAGACATACATTTTGTGCGATATAAATCAAATGAATTGAAAAGGGCGCCAGGGTGACACTACCAATGGACATCGGATTTAGAAGTAAAAATGAGAGAGAGAGAGAGAGAGAGAGAGAGAGAGAGAGAGAGAGAGAGAATGAAAAAGTTGAGAGAGAATGTAAGAGAGAATGAGAAAGATGAGAGAGAGTGAGTAAGAATGAGAAAAGTTGAGAGAGAGAGATGTAAGAGAGAGAGAATGAGAATGAGAAAGATGAGAGAGTGTGAGAATGAGAGAGTAAGTATGAAAAAAGTTGAGAGAGAATGTGAGAGAGAGAATGAGAAAGATGAGAGAGAGTGAGTAAGAACGAGAAAAGTTGAGAGAGAGAATATAAGAGAGAGAGAGAAAATGAGAAAGATGATAGAGTGTGAGAATGAGAGAGTAAGAATGAGAAAAGTTGAGAGAATGTAAGAGAGAGAGAATGAGAATGATGAGAGAGAGTGAGAATGAGTGAGTGAGTAAGAATGAGAAAAGTTGAGAGAGCGAATGTAAGAGAGAGAGAGAACGAGAAAGATGAGAGAGAGTGAGAATGAGAGAGCGAGTAAGAATGAGAAAGGTTGAGAGAGAGAGAGAATGCAAGAGAGAGAGAGAGAGAGAGAGAGAGAGTATATAAAAGAGGAAACGAGAGTAGCATTTCTTTTCCCATCCATCACAGATGATTCAAAATTTCATTAAACCCCAAATTTGATCCTAATTCTTTTGTTTCATTCTTATGTGTGTGTGTGTGTATATATATGTGTGTGTGTGTGTATGTGTGTATGTGTTTGTGCTTTAAAGAAAAAAAAACGAAATGAACCCCGATTCCATACCATTTTATTCACCCAACGTCTTGCAGCATCATTTTAAACAAAGCCGTGGTCTATCTAAAAATGGCGTCTTAGCATTCAATCTAAAGCCAGTCCAGTGCTACTTTATAAGACGGGATGTTTTGTATCATGGTAACCCCCCTTCCTCTCTCTCTCTCTCACTCTCTCTCACTTTTTCTCTCTCTCTCTCTATCTTCGAAATCACATTCTATACAGATTTCAACTACAGAACCATAACAGCAACTACTCGGCTCTCCTCCAAACGAAAGCTGCTGATGTTAGCTCCATTTTTCTATTCCAACGTCGACTACTGCGACATCTAATACATTGGGTCGTGCTAATTCCAAGCGTAGTATAATATCGCAATATCTTCTTCTTCTTCTTCTTTTTTGTCTTCTTTTTCACCTTCTTCTTCACCTTCTTCTTCACCTTCGTCTTTTTCTTCACTTTCTTCTTTTCTTCTTCTTCACCTTCTTCGCCCTCGTATTTTTTCAAGTTCTTTTTTTCTTCTTCACTTTCTTCTTCACCTTCTTCTTCTTCACATTCGTCTTTTTTCATCTTTTTTTCACCTTCGGATTTTTTCACCTTCTTCTTCTTCTTCTTCTTCTTCACCTTTGTTTTCTTTTTCACATTCTTTTTCACCTTCATCTTTTTCTTCACTTTCTTCTTTTCTTCTTCTTCACCTTCTTCGCCCTCGTATTTTTTCAAGTTCTTCTTTTTTTTCTTCTTCACTTTCTTCTTCACCTTCTTCTTCTTCTTCTTCTTCTTCTTCTTCTTCTTCTTCACATTCGTCTTTTTTCTTCTTCTTCTTCACTTTCGAATTTTTTCACCTTCTTCTTCTTCTTCTTCTTCTTCTTCTTCTTCTTCTTCTTCTTGTATTCCCTTACCTTTTTTTACTCATATACTCGTTCGTATTTTTTTCGTTCTTCCGCTAACGTCTTTTTTCGACTTTTTTTTTTTTTTGCTATTATTTCGGATTTATTCTTCGTATGTTTGATTACCTTTTTATTCTCTCTCCTTCGTTCCATCCTCTTTGCTTCATTCGTTCGCTTCGCTTCTTTCATTCGTGCGTATATTTTTATTCATCATTTATTCAATAAATCATTACATTTTCATTGCTTCATTCTCTATATTTCTTCTGCTTAATTCTTCATGCCTTCTCTTTATTTTGTCTTATTCTTTCTTTCTTTCTTTCTTTCTTTCTTTCTTTCTTATTCAGTCATCTTTCATCATTCATTATTTTTCCATCTATTTATTTCTTTATTTTTTCTTTTTTTTTCTGTCGTTCTTTTTTTCCGTTTCCTCTTTTCATAATTTTTCTATTCTTTGTTTTTCCTTTTCCTTTTTCTTGGAAATTCTCAATTTACATTTCTTTTTAATATTGCACACTTTTTCTTTTTTTTTTCCTTTCTTTCTTTTTAATATTCATACGACTTCTTTCTTTCTTTAAATCTTTTTTAATATTCACACTATTTCTCTCTTTCTTACTTTTAAATATTTCCCATAATTTCTCCTTTCTTTCTTTCTTTCTTTCTTTCTTTCTTTCTTTTATCACCTCCAAGATTTTTCATGCGTATCTGAATGTATTTCTTAGTCAATTTCAATTTTTACACTCTTCCTTTTTCTCTCCCTTCTCTCGCTCTCTCTCTCTCTCTCTCTCTCTCTGTGTGTGTGTGTGTGTGTGTGTGTGCATTTCTGCATTTTCAGCACGCACGCACGCATACATAATATAGCAAATGAGTCACGTTGAATAGCAGAAACCCTCGACCAATATAGCCTCATCCCACAACCATTTCTACCTCCAACCCTGGTTCCATTTTTCACCAACCCAACTACTTTCACCTACAACACCTTCTCCACCCCTGCTTTATTTATTTATTTATTTATTTGGCGACCATCCTCCTCCCACCTGAATCTGAATCGGCCCTTATTTCTGGTCTACCTGCCTATTCGTTGCCTGCCCATCCAATGTCTGTCTGAATGTCACCAATGAGAGGACGAGAGAAAACCTTTTAAAAACAATACGGGCACCCCTCGACCGCCAACTCCACGCCTGGCTGCCAGCCAGTCAGACAGACCGACAGGCAGGCACGCACACATGATTTCATGATTGTAATTACACTCTTCTTCTCCTCTGTTTGGTTTTACTTTCTTCACTCACTCTCCTTTCTTATTGCCTCTCTCCTTACTCTCTATTTTTCTCTTTGCCTTTCGATGTTGTTTTCGTCAGAAATATTCCGTCTACCCACACCAACACCCAATTCCAACTCCCCCCAGTCCATACTCACGCACGCACGCACAACTTCCTTTTACTTCCCTAGTTTGATGTTCCACGTTTTATGCTAACACAGGTGATGGTGAACGAGTGGTTGATTGCCAACCATAGCGCGAAGGTTTGCTGGCTCATCTCACAGACCAGTTCGCCATTAGAATAAGTGATCTACAATTCTGGCCTTGAGTCAGACTTTAATAGGTAGCTGAATAAAGCGCATTGGTCATTGGTTATACTGAAACTGAACAGTTCAAATTCAAATGTGTAGTGAATTTGATCCTTACTTTGTGGCTCGCTATTGGATCTTAGTATTAAAAATTAGACTAAGCTGAACCTCTTCAAAATTTTATATATATATATATATATATATATATATATACAAACATATATATATATATATGTGTGTGTGTGTGTGTGTGTGTGTGTGTGTGTGTGCACCAATAAGCCTTATGATGAAGAAAGTAATGTTTTACGTAATAAATATGTTATTTTCAACATAATCTCCTTCTTCGTCAATACACTTAATTCACTGGTGAAGGTTAATCTTATATAGGGAACACTATGGAATGAAAATTTCAGATCAAAACCTAAAAACTTAGACTCAACCTACGAAATTACTGATCGCCCCTTACACACACACACACACACACACACACACACACACACACACACACACACACACACACACACACACACACACACACACACACACACACACACACACACACACACACACACACACACACACACACACACACACACACACACACACACACACACATATGTAGGCATATATAGAGAAAGATGAAGAGAGGAGAAAGCGATGAGTGAGAAAATAGAAATTTGTTAAAAAAATTTTCTGATAAAGAAACAAGAAAAAAATGTTGAGAATAGAAAAAAACTGTGTGGAGAAAGAAAGAAAAAGAGGAATGAAAAGAAAGCAATAAATAAATAAATAAATACATAAAGAAAGAAAGAAAGAAAGAAAGAAAGAAAGAAAGAAAGAAAGAAAGAATAAAAAGAAAGAAAAAACAAAAAACATAGAATAGAAAACAAGTTATGAAAAAATATACATTGATTTTAGAAAAAAAGTAAAGAAATGGTTGTAGAAATTAATGAATGAGTGAATTTGAAAGAAAGAAAGAAAGAAAGAAAGAAAGAAAGAAAGAAAAGGAAGAACAAAGAATAAGAAACAGGTTATGAAAAGACGGAAATCGATTTTTAAAAAGAAAAGAAAGAAACACTTAAAGGAAATATAAAGCATAGGAAAAAGGTATGGGACACAATGAGGAAAGAAGACTTGGAAAATTTGATACTCACACGACAGATTGAAAGCAAGTAGAGCAAATAGAAACAATGTATAATCGAGCTAGCTTGAGTAAATGGCTGGCGGAACAAGAGGTAACAAAAAGACAAAATTTATTAAGACCCACAAAAACAAAAAATTGTGGCGAGCGATTATCGCGAAAGTCTTGAAAAAACACGATCCATAGAAGAAGAAGAAGAAGAAGAAGAAGAAGAAGAAGAAGAAGAAAGCACTAGATACAGGCATTAATGAATGGACAAATGTAACTGAATCTGTTTGGCATATTAATGAAGGAAGAATGGTCACGATAGGCGATAGAACTCTTGCAGAAATAATAACAGATGTCCTGATGACTGCAGTAAGACGTGAAATATATAGTAACAACATACTGTTGATTTTTATGTCAAAACTGTTTTCGTCTCCAAAATTTTGCCAATTTTGACCTTGCGATATATATATATAATAATGACTAATAGTTTATAGTTAAACCAATAGACGGTAGATAAGAAAGGTGCTCATTGCAAGTAAGAGGTGTGTGTTTTCCGTTCTTTAACACACACACACACACACACACACACACACACACACACACACACACACATATTTATTTAGACAATATTACGAAATCTGACGGAAAGTTACGAAATGGTATTAAATTTATTTGTTTATTATCCACGAAAAATAATAAAATAATGTTCAAACAAATATATACGCAGCATTCATCGAACATGAGAGATAATAATATACTTAATGATATTAATTATGAACACGGCAACAATTTGCTTACCGTGTTCGAAGTATAACGTACACATGACTCGATATACATAAACACTACTCATATTCAGATACACATAAAATAAAATCCACCCTTCATAATGGTTAAAAGTATAGCCGAAAGCGATCGGTTAAACAAAACATTTGGACAATTCCTATATAATTTGAGTTTTGAAAAAAAAAACAAAAAAAACAACAACAAAAAACAAACCATAAGTACACAAAAATTATATAAAAATTTAGTGATAATGATAATTAATGATAATTAATAGTATTATGTTTAATTTTTTGCATAATTTTCCATGTGATCTTAGAAATGTTTTTTTATTCGGAACATAATTTATATAATTTATGTTATAAAAAGAAAAAAACATCTTAAGATCATATAAAAAATTAAATAAAAAATTAACCATAATAAGTTGTCATTTTTAAAGAAATCTGTATATATATATGTGTGTGTGTGTGTGTGTGTGTGTGTGTGTGTGTGTGTGTGTGTGTGTGTGTGTGTGTGTGTGTGTGTTTCTTATTTGTATCTTTGCATGGTATTTTTATCTATCATTTTTAGTGTTAATTATTATTAAGTATTTTTGTTTTTGTTTTTTCGACGTTATATATATATATATATATATATATATATATCTGTGTGTGTGTGTGTGTGTGTAATTTTTCTCAGATATAATCTGTGGAGAGGAACAATATGGCTAAAACAAAGAGATGAAAAAAAAACACGATATTTAGCTTCACTCACGGACTTTATCAAGGCAAAAAAGGGAAATGAGTTTATTTAAAATATAGTATCTATTAACAAAATCAAAATATTGTTGGTTACTAGAAAATTATAAAATGATCATTCATTAGGTCAACTGAAAAATATTAGATATTTATTTACGTCATTATGAATATTTGAAGAGAATTTTTCATATGAAGTATATTGTTTGGATTGTTATGGCATATGACATTGAAATGATGGATTCAAACGTTTTCTTTTGATATGTTTTTTTTTTAATCATTTCACCCCAAGCAAGGCATTCTACTGCCACTATTGCGCAGGGGGTTACATAGGGGAAGGTAAAGAGAAAGAGTGGTTAGATAGAGGAAATCTCAGAAGGAGGGTGATAGACGGGTAAGGATACCGAGGCTGAGGGCTGGGCAGATGGGAAGAGTGTTTGAGAGAATGGATGCATGTTAGTGTGTTAGGAGGTGTCTATTGACCTTACATTTAAACGCCTGGAGATTGTAGCTGTCGGGGAAGCAATCATGTGGAAGGGAATTCCACAGTCAGGAAGTGCTAGAAAAGAAGCTGTTGGAGTAGAAATTGCAGTTGCATTTTATCGGTTTCACTGTAAAAGGGTGGGACCTACTTGCTAATCTAGTATCTCGTGCAAATTCTTACCTAGAGGATATGTTGCTTTGGAAAAGTAGTGGTTCTATTAGGAAAGGTGAGATTGGGGAAAAAATCGGGTCGCAGATTAGTATTTTGCTAATATTTGATGGTGGCAATCTCGAGGAGTAAATTAATATCTCTTTTGATGAGTATAGAATTTTTAGGTCGAAATTGTGGCCGAATGTTTATGACCAGTTGGCCAGTTCTGTGTATGACCAGCGGCTCGGTTGAAGAGTCGGAGAGTAGAGTTCGAATTCCATTCGGATTCATTACATTCACTTATGCGCTAATACTTTTGTTAAAAGTATGAATTCATCTCTTCTTCTCCAGTCTATGGGTTAAATAACAGGACAGACCTGATTCTATAGTCTTGGGTAGCAACCGGTCTAGGAGAAAGGATAAACTCTGAATTCAAACCAGCCTGGAAAGAGTTGGGCTTTGTCAGGCTGTTGTGCCCAAAGAAACATCACTTCTAGGCTGTCGTACTTGTGGTGCCCCTACGACTCTGGGGAGTTACGGGATATGTATATATGTATGTATGACTAGTGTATTTGTTAAATTGTTATATATGAGCTCTCTTTTGTGTTAATAGATACGTTTTCTTCAATTTTCTGCATGTTTCTCCACTGTATTGTGAAGAACAGTTTTGACTATTTATTTCATATATATTTGCTTCTGAATTATTGTTATAGTTTAATTTATATATATATATATATATATATATATATATATATATATATATGATTACCTGACAAGGCAGCGCATTTTCCTTCTACACATTTTTGTCTTTCATTACAACCGAAAGGAAACTGAGGACAATAGGCGTTGGTCCAAAATTTAATAGCTATTTTAATAATTATTCAGTTTTTCTTTTATTTGAGATTTATACAAAGAAAACCCTGAAATTTAAGCATAGAAAAAATTCACTACTAAACGACGAAGGCATATTTTGAAATGTTTGATAGAAAATTTCCCGATTTTCAGAGATAAATTGGCCAACTCGTTCTGCAGATCTCAATGCTCCAGATCTTTTTTCTCTCGGGCTACCTTAAAGGAAAATGTTTATGTTAACAGTCCTTAAACAAGTGGAGATCTTAAAAATAATATTAGAACAGAAATTAGATCACTGGAGCCACAAACGTTAAGGGCTGTTATGGAAACCACTTTAGAAAGAGCACGTTTATGCGAATTTGAAAACGGACGCCATTGAAAAGATGTCAATCTTTCACACATGGGAGAAATAAATTTCGCATCTTTTTCCTATAACCTGCTAAAATATGACAATTTTATATAAAAAGTAAACGAGATATTAAATATTGAAACTCCTTTTGGCCAACACACACACACACACACACACACACACACACACACACACGCACATATATATATATATTGTTTAATACTTAGTTTTTGGTCCTAATAGGGTTAGGCTAGTACACCAGTACACATTTGTATTTAAAAGGGTTCTATACACTTATATTGTAGAACTTTTGAATATTTTCCATTTTTAACCGAGTTTCGCTACCCAGGTTTCTACCATGAGTGGTGTCTATATATATACTAGCAGTATAGCCCGGCGTTGCTCGGGTGTAATGAAAGTTTTAAAACTAATCCATAATCCTGGAGCTCAGACTCTTTGGACGTTGGCACGAAAGACTAAAAAGCAATAGTTGTTTCCAGTTAAAGTAAAAAACCGTAGACTGAAAGAAAAATGAATGAATGTAAGTCAAATTTTGATTTCCTGGTATCGATATCGAATAAGTTTTTTCGTTGTAAACAGAATTTTGAAGGCTAAATAATTCCTCTGAGTAAATGGTATCATGGCTGAGACTAAGAACTACAGTTATACCTACTTAGAGCCAAACCCGAAGCAAACCTAAAATAAAAGGGCTGAAAAAATACAGACATACAGGCAGATAAACAGACACACACACAAGTATCTTGCCTTATATATATATATATATATATATATATATATATATATATATATTATCAATTTTCTGCACCATTGTAAGAACTGCAACCTTGACACTTCTGAATATCGTTTATGTCTTTGTCTATGAGTGCATCAAATTTGATTAAAATCGGACCACTCCTTCTATAACCTGATTTTTTCGATTATCGATTTTCGATATTTATCGGGAGTACCTCGACACAAAACCTAGCTAAGAACACTCGCAGATGCATATAGTACAACTGTGTAAATTTTCAAGAAAATCGGTTCAGCCGTTTCGGAGTCTACAAGTAACGGACACACACACACACACACACACACACACACACACACACACACACACACACAGACAAAGTTCCATTTATAAATAAGTTTAGATGTTAAAGAGCAGAACACACACCACCCATTTACTTGCTACCCAAGTTTCGATTTGCCTGAAGAGAACAGCATGGTCGAAACATGGCTAGAAAGTAAGTAGCGTGTGTTCTGTATTTTAATATATTTTTACCTCTGCATATTCTGTTCATTTGTGTTGGTTGTTCATTGAGCACTTTTTTCGAACTACCGTCCGCTTTTCCAACCAGCCACTATTTGGCTAGTGTATATATATATATTATTTGTTTGAACATTATTTTTAATAGCTACTCGTGTTTGAGTAGATACTCTGTTATTAACTAAACAGTATATTCATATATGGAACTCTTTCGGCCTGAATATTTTTGAGAAACTTTTTTTTATGAAAATATGTCATTCGGCAGGATTCGAACCTGAAACCCCTAACTACATATTCAGTTTTATGTTTCTTTAAGTTTCTTTCTATTTTTCTTTAATGCTATTTTTTTTACTGTTGCTTTTCTTTCTTTCTTTCTTTCTTTCTTTCTTTCTTTCTTTCTTTATCTTTTACTTTTTTATTTCTTGTAATGATTTCTTTTTTTCTTTTTTAATGCTATTTTTCTTTCTTTTCGTTTTCTTATTTTATTTTTGGAAATGTTTTCTTTCGTTTTTTAACGTTATTTTCTTTCTTTCTTTCTTTCTTTTTTCTTTCTTTCTTTACATCCTTTCATATTTCTTTAAATTCTTTTTCCCCTTCTTTCTGTCTTCAAAATAAGGTTAATTTTGTTCCTCTTAACCGTCTTATTTAATCAAACGCCCACGCATTACATTAGATAATAATAGTGAGACTGAGATGGAAAGAAAGAGGGAGAGAAAGAGAGAGAATATTTATTTATATGTAAAGAGGAAACATGAGAAAAGAGAGAATTAAAAAAGAATTATAAAGTCTGAGATACACACACACACACACACACACACACACACATATATATATATATATATATGTGTGTGTGTGTGTGTGTATATATATATATACCGGTACAATTTTAGGAAAATCTGTGACAAGTGGGTAAAAATCTTTTTGTATGACACGTTTGGTCCTTTCATAAGAATAAAGTGATTTTTACGTTGATGAGATCACACACACACACACACACACACACACACACACACACACACACACACACATATGTGTGTATATATATATATATATATATATATATATATATATAAATCAAACGACGTGGAAAACAGTTTATAGGCTAGGCGTTTCACCTTCGTTAGAATAGACTTCTTCAGGTCAAAATGAAATAAATTTTTCACTCTCTCTATATTTTAAAATTAAATAGTATCTGTTTGTCCACTCTTTCTCACTGTATAGGGTATTGTCTATCCCTATTGAATATATCAAATTTTAAATTGTTTATTTCTATATGCATTTTTCAAAATAAAAATCATTTGGAGTTCATTTTTTTTATTAGTAATATATTTTCATAGTAACAATTATCGGCAACGCATTTTTATAGTGAATATCAGTTGCGATGCATTTTTCTAAAATCATTGCAACACATTTTTTAAAATTATTTTGAAAATCATTTGCAATTTTTATTGCAAAAGAAAAAAACTATTTGCAATGCATTTTTAAAATAAAAATCCTTTGCAATTCATTTTATAGTAGAAAATAATCATTAGCAATGTATTTTTATAGTAAAAATTATTTACAATTCATTTTTATTTTGATGGTAATTTTATGGTGCATTTGTAATACATTTTTATAGTAAACTCCCTTCCACATGCCTGCTTCCCCGATAGCTACAATCTCCAGGAGTTTAAATGTAAGGTCAATAGACACCTCCTAACACACTAACTTGCATCTATTCTCTCAAACACTCTCACCATCTAACCAACCCTCATTCTCGGTATCCTTACCCGTCTATCACCCTCCTTCTGACATTTCCTATATCTAACCATCCTTTTCACATCACTTCCCCGACTCTATGTAACCCCTTGCGCAATAGTGGCAGTGGAATGCCTTGCTCGGGGTGAAACGATTAAAAAAAAATATATATTTTTAATTAATTTCAGTGTTACATTTTAGTCTTCGCTGTGTTAATATATATATATATAATAATTAGCGTGAATAAAATGTTTTCTGGTCGTTGTTTAATTAATCCAATTAATAATCAATCCTGCCCTTTATAACGCGGTAAACGCTAATCTATTCTAAGCTGTCGGGCTAAATATTTTGTCATCTACGTTCATGTGGTATCCGATGAAGAAATCTATCCGTCCGACGAATATTTAAAATCACCCCAGGCGAGTATGAAAAGGAAATTTTCAGGCAGTAAATAATTATTTCTGAGAAAAAAAAAAAAATTGATATCACTTTCCTGTGATAAATTAATCCGGCTTATGAGATAAAGATATAATCCGTCTTGAAGACTGCAAATTGTAAATCTATTTATATTTTCATATCAATAACAAGAGGGAATATATCACGCGTTTGTATGTATTATAAATCTACTGCAGTTGAATTCCTTGCGCTCTCTTACGCATAAATACTCTTGGGAAAGGTATTAATCCGTCTCTTTCCTCCAGTTATGGGTTAAATAGTAGGACAGATTGGGTTCTATAGCCTTAGTTGGTAACCAGTCTACCGCAGAAAGCAATAGCAACCTATTGCGGGATAATCTTTTGCCCAGTCGTCATATCTCATTTAAGACATGATCACCCAAACGTGTATCACGTATGGCACTTAACTGACTGACTGCATATAATAGTTGGAATCATGATTAAGGCGTCTAACGGTCATAAAGTGGGGGATCGGTTTTCTATTGTTATGAAGTAATAAACTGATCCCCAACTAATTACTACGTAATAATATAATACATCACTTCTCCCTCTAGCTATGAGTCAAATAATAGGACAGATTGGGTTCTATAGCCTTGGTTGGTAACCAGTCTACCGCAAAAAGCAATGGCAACCTATTGCGGGATAATTTTATGCCCAATCAGTCATGTCTCATTCGAAACATGATCGCCCAAAACGTGTATCATGTATGGCAATTAACTGACTGAAATCTACCGCTCTAAATTTATTGTTCGTCTTTTTCTTTCTTTCTTTCTTTCTTTCTTTCTTTCTTTTTATTCGCTATTTGTCTCTTTAGCTGAAGTGTTCATTTTAGTAGTGTGTGTGTGTGTGTGTGTGTGTGTGTGTGTGTGTGTGTGTGTGTGTGTGTATTCTATTTTCTTAAAACGATTTATTTTTTATCCTTTGTTCAGTCCTCTCTGTACCCAGTCTTTTCACTCACTTTCACTTTCTGTAACCACCTGAGTACTAGTGTCATTCCTGTCTTGCTTGTGTGTTGACATGATTAATATATATATATATATATATATATATATATATATATATTCGGTACCGCACCGCGAGAAGAAGATACATTTGGATTCTTATTCATTCTTGAGGTACAAACACATTTCTTTTTAATTTTTAATTTCAATTTTAGACTTTGGTTCATTTTAAAATTTAAAATTTAAACACACACACACACACACACACACACACACACACACACACACACACACACACACACAACGAATTCATTTCCAAATGAAAAATATTCAAATGAATTTCCAAATGAATATATATTTATAATGTTATATATATTCATATATACACCTACAATTTCGTACACACACACACACACACACACACACACACACACACACACACACACACACACATATATATATATATATATATATATTAAAATTAAATATATATATATATATATATATATATATATATAAATATTAATATTATATATATATAAATATTAATATTAAATATATATATATATATATATATATATATATATTAAAGATACGATGTAAATATCAATGGTTTTATATATATATATATATATATATATATATATATATATATATATATATATATATATTTTTAGAAATTCAGTAAAATATTTTAATTTGGAAATGAATTATTTCCGTAACGTAAGTTTCAACCTATTGGTATCCTCAGATAATTTACTTATAGAATAATTTATTGTAAATCGCCGGAAGACACCGTAATGTTGAAACCTATGTTGCGTAAATAACTCATTTCCAAATGAAAAATATTTAAAAGTCCTACAATAAAAATGTACTAAGCACTTTTTAATACAACTGTTTACTGGTCTAATTTAATTATGACCAAAAAGTAAGTAATTATATAAATATGATAAAGCTAGAGATTTATTGAACAGGTTAAGAGGTTCATCCCTTGTTCCCTGTTTAGGATGTGGTTGCCGGTTTTCTCTTTTCCAATCTTTTCACTTTCTTTTTTGCTTATTTTATTTTTTTAAAATTTTTTAAAATTTTTTAAAATTTTTATTTTAATTTTTGTTTTCAATTGGAGTAGATAGACTGAACTATCGCCCGGTTCACACTCCACCCACGTCTATTGAACAGTTGTAGAGGCTCATCCCTTGTTCCCTGTTTAGGATGTAGTTCCCGTCTTTCTCTTTTTCCAATCTATTCACTCTTACGTAACCCCCTGCACACCAGTGGCCTTACTGCTTGGGGTGATGTGATTTCTTTAAAAAAAAAAATGGTATATTCTGAAAAATCCTCATCCACATGTATTTCCTAAAAACGCACTAAATAACATCTTTTTATTATGAAACCGAACTTATTTATACTGTGAACTTTTCAGCACCAATCCTGTATATTGTCTCCAAGAAAATATAACGGCTGTCTGAGAATTGCACATAGGTGTATGTAAACTTTAGATGCTGTCAGTCATATTTTAGCAGGGATTACTCTATAAATATTATGTTCTGCCTCAATGTGAGGAATGGAACACTTTTTTTTATCCAGTATGTAATTCTAAATAGCCACTGATTTCCTTCATATATATATATATATATATATATCCACTTTTTTTATCTGAATTTACAAATAATTATATATGCATGTTTTCAAAAAATAGAAATTACATTTACATCAACATTTCATTGCATTTTATATTTTATTGAATATATATATATATATATATATATATATATATATATATATATATATATAATTCAGAAATGAATTAGAGCAATATCGCTAGTGGGCGAGTATAATGATAATATACACGCTAAAAATTCTGCCTTCTTCTACCGAGCGCCCATACCCCAGAGGTAGAATCGCCGACTGACGCCACTTCGGCCCGGTTTCAATCCTGGGTTAAAAGCAGTCGGAGTCTAACCGTACTGATGAGCTGTGATAGAGCGAAACAGATCTGTCTGCGGATGACTATATATTGTGTCCCTAAAGACTGGACACACAATGCATATTTTCAAGAAATTACATTTACATCAACATTTCATTGCATTAGAATTTTATATTTTATTGAATATATATATATATATATATATATATATATATATATATATATATATATATATCCAAGTAAAACAGGAATGAAGAAAATATTAGCAACGTTCAAAACATTAATTTAAAACAGTGCTTATAGTTTATAATGTTTTAGAACATGTACAAATTACCATTTACTATAAGGTGTACATTTTGTTTCGACATCGAAAAAACAATATCTCATCAGGTAGTTTAATGATGGTAAACTACTTGAGACATTGTCCTTTCAATGTCAAAACAAAATGTACACCTTGTAGTAGATGATAATTTGTACATGTTCTAAACTATATATATATATATATATATATATATATATATATATATATAACTTTAAATTCATGACTTTCTGTAATGAATAAACTTAATTAAAAATTTTAAGATATTACATTTAAATCTACTCCTCCCCCTCCTAAATATACCGTTTCAAACCCCTGTAAACATTCACTAGCCTCTACCATTTGATATTTGATACCCCGTCTATCTCTTGTCTCTACACCCTGTAACCTCGCCACTACCAGCTCTGTCCTGTTCTATTTTGTGACCATTGTTAACCTGGCCCCTTCCCCACTTTACCCCAGGGCCTTCGCCATTTGGAACAAAACAATGTCGCTGACGTGACGTGGAATCTCTGTTAGAGATCCTATGTCGAAATGTACATCCGACACCTTTGAATTTTGAAAATTTTCTCTAATATATATATATATATATATGTATATATTTACGGTCTCACACTCTGATTGAGCACTGTGGAGGAATGGGAGACTTTGAAAAAACAGTTGCTACTCAAACTCAAGCATTTACTCATCGTTCGTTCAGTAATGAATTTGAACACTCACAGCTACTGTGTGTATACATTGTACATAACACGCTAAAAGTCTACCTTCTTCTACCGAGCGACCATAGCTCAGAGGTAGAATCGCCGACTGATGTCAATTCAGTTTGGTTTCATTCTTGTCTAGTAGCAATCGGATGTCTAACCGTACTGATGAGCTGTGATATATATATATATATATATATATATATATATGTAGATAAATATCACAACTCCACACACACATACACACACACACACACACACACACACACACATATATATATATATATATATATATATATAGTTATCCGCAGACAGATCTATTTCGCTGTATCACAACTCATCAGTATGGTTAGACTCCGATTGCTTTTAACCCAGGAAGCTCGACCGAAGGGGCGTCAGTCGGCGATTCTACCTCTGGGCCATATCGCAGATGATCATATAGAAATATTTATAATATTAAAAGAAAGTTGGAGAACACGTAGATTAAAACCCACTGTTCACGCATTTATTTTTATAAAGTATTAAAATTGCAATATATATATATATATATATATATATATATATATATATATATATATATATATTATATTCATATAGATAGGTGTGAGTTTTTAACCCTGGGTTTCACGCTCTTGCGATCGTCAGACAATCGCAAGAGCATGAAACCCAGGGCTACAAACTCACACCTATAAGAATCTATATGAATATGTCAGCTCTATCACTGATATTGAGCGCTTCAAAGCTTTCAAATAAGTATCGCGCATATATAATATATAACTAATATAATATATATAAAAAATTGCATATATATATTGATATTTATAATTATTTACATACATTTTTCACATATATATATACTAGCAGTATAGCCCGGCGTTGCTTTAAAACTAATCCATCGTCCTGGAGCTCAGACTCAGCGTAAAGAATATTTGTGTGGAGTTTGGTTAGAATCGGATAAAAATTGTGGATTTGTATAAAGGACATACAGATAGATAAACAGACGCACACACAAACATCTTGCCTTTTATATATATATATATATATATATATATATATATATATATATATATATATATATATTTAATCATATCACCCCAAGCAAGGCGGTAACGCCACTAATGCGCAGGGGGCTACGTAAGAGTAAGATTGGAAAAGAGAAAACCGGAAACCACATCCTAAACAGAGAACAACGGATGAGCCTATACACCTGTTCAATAGACGTGGGTGCAGTGTGAACCGGGTATATATATTATCGGTTTTCTGCACTATTGTAAGAACTGCAACCTTTAAACTTCTGAATATCGTTTCTTATGTCTTTGTCTATGAGTGTATGAAATTTGATTAAAATCGGACCACTCCTTCTATAATCCGATTTTTTCGATAATCGATTTTCGATATTTATCGGGGGTACCTTGACACAAAACCTAGCTAAGAACACTGGCAGACGCTTATAGTACAACTGTGCAAATTTTCAAGAAAATCGGTTCAGCCGTTTTGGAGTCTATAGGTAACGGACACACACACACACACACACACATACAGACAAAGTTCTATTCATAAATAAGTTTAGATTATATAACATTAGTAGTTGTGCTGAAAAGTACGCAGTTTTAACAAGGAGAGTTTCGCAATAAAAGATGTCATTTTGCGTGTTTTTCGGGAAAGGATGCGGAGGAGAACTTTTCAGAATTTAGCTTCATCATGTATTTGTTTCACAGGAAAATTTTTTAATGTAATATTTTCTCCTTAACATTGCCCTTAATTCTGTGGTGAATATTAATCACAAACTCGAACATTATACAATGAAATTTTCAGATTGAAAGAAAGCAATCAAGAAGTAGTCAATAGTCGACTAATATAATTCTATAGTACTATAATAATAACGTATAATAATAACTACAATATTAGCGTATAGTATTGCTATAATAATAACGTATAATAATAACTACAATATTAGCGTAGAGTATTGCTATAATAATAACGTATAATAACAGCATATAATATTGTTATAATAATCATCTATACTTATAACGTATATTATGGCTATAATAATAACTTATAATAATAACGTTTTCAAGGGAAACAGTCTTTGTACTGAGAGAATTCAATATCATGAAGTAGAACATTAATAATCAAAAATAAAATTAAATGTTCAGT
>JBBBDQ010001417.1:5502500-5540000 GCA_037127315.1 Ascarosepion bandense
AATCCCTGGAAACCCCAGTCTCAGAGATATACAAAAAATTGTCTTGTTAAGTACAGCCCACTCACAAAGGAGAACTTTGTGTATGTAACGCTAGGGATGATAGGGGAGATAGAAAAAGCATGAAATGGAGTCATAACAAAACACCACGACCTGCCTTAGGTCTTCCTGCAGACTTGGTAGGTAGTGCGGCCATAGCAGAAATCGAATTATGATGAAAAATGACAACATAATGATAATAACAGAAATAGAGAAGCAACAATAAATACATATGGAATTTCAATAATAACAATAATAATAATGGAAAATAGATATAAATATTATTAATAATAATAGCTAGTATTAATAATGATGAAAATGATGATGATAATAATAATATCATAATAGTAATAATAATAAATATAGGCAGATAAGCAGCATTAAATATATATAGAATTTGAATTAACACAGTTAAATCAATAATTCTATTGAATAATAAAATAAAATGATAAACATAACTCCGACAATAAGAAATGTTCTTTTATAATTAAAACATTCATATCCACTTTCGTAACAGAATCATTATATTCTTCTTCTTCTATGTGCCCTGTCCCTTCAGGACGTAGGCGATCATGGATCTCCACGTCTCCCTATCCCTTGTGGCTCTTAGTATGTTTGCTCCTGGCAACCCCCGTTCCGTCATCCACCTGATCAGACCCTGCAAATATGTTATCCGCTGCCGTCCTCTGTCTCTCCTTCCTTCTATCTGTCCAGTCAGTATCAGGTTCTCCAGGCTCTCCTTCCTCATTGCATGTCCCAGGAACTTCAGTTGTCTCTTCCTGATGCTCAGCATCAATTTCCTTTTTGTTGCCATTCTTTCTAACACTTCGTCGTTGCTTGTATACTCAGTCCACGATATCCGTAGCATCCTTATGTAGAACCACATTTTGGCCGCTTCCAGTTTTGTCCTCATTTTCGATGATATTGTCCAGCATTCACAGCCGTACTGAAGAACTGACATCACGTAGCAGTCTAGCACTCTTTTCTTATTATATTAGGGCACTAAATAAGTTCTCACTGTTTCCCCACAGATGTCGGTCCTGGGCATGACGGTAAACTGCATCCGGCAGCAAGGTCTCTGATTGGGATATTGTGAGGAGCATGGAACCACCTCTTAATTGCTGTTGTTTTCAGGTCCACCCTGAACCGGAGTGGTAGCACCTGTTAGGGTCCCAGCTATGGGCAAATAGTAAACCCTTATACTGGGGTCAAAGCACTATGAAAATATTAAATTACATTTTTTATAAAAATATATGCATAAAAATAAACTTTTATAGAAAGGTATACATTTTTGAATGAAAAATATTGCCAACAACATCACATTTTTGAAGAAAAAGAAATTATTCTCAGAAAAAACATTTATGAATACTAGAAGACATTGTTAGTTTTCTGAAATAAAAAAGAAAAAAAACAAAACATTTTCATTAAAATCTGACTAAATCAACCTTGTCACTATAACTGAACATAAAAAAAAAATATCTAAAAACCCCACCTTTTTGGAATTAACCCTCTAGGGCCATTCGTATCATATTTGATACAGTATGAAAACAAGCCTTGAAAGAAATATTTTCCTGAAAAATTTTTTAAGAGAAATATTTTATAAATTTCAAATGAAAGCAGTACTGACTGCTCAGTCAATGAATACCAAATGTTTCCTTATAGGGAAAATACCAAATATTTCCTTATAGGGAAATACTGTATCAGGCCAGACATTATTGTTAAAAACCAGAGAAAAAAAACTTGCCTATTAATTGATATGGCTTGTCCAGCGGATTGTAACATAGCAACCAAGGAATTCGAAAAACTGTCAAAATATAAAGACCTGGAAATTGAAATAGAAAAAATGTGGAAATTGAAAACAAGAAAACAAGAATCGTACCAGTGAAAATAGGTGCACTTGGAATGATAAAAATGGAACAAAACAATACGTTGAAAGAATCTCTGGAAATCCCAGCTTAAGAGATATACAAAAAATTGTTTTATTAAGTACAGCCCACACACTAAGGAGAATTTTGTCTATGTAACGCCAGGAACGTTAGAGAGATATGAAAAAACATGAAATGGAGCCATAGCAAGACACCACGACCTGCTTTACGTCTTCCTGTTGACTTGGTAGGTAGTGCGACCATAGCAGAAATAATAATATGATTGAAAATGATAACTTAATCATAATAATAATAAGCAAACTAGATTTACATTTAGTAAATTCTGTAGAAAATGAATATAATAATAATCATAATAGAAGATGCCAAATGAATATAAAAATCGCCACGATAAAGCGGGGCAATATTTACATTGGACAATGGGCAAACACTATGGAAAAATCTGTAAACAAACACCGGTTACAGAAATAGAAGATGTCACCGGTTACAGAAATAGAAGATGTTACCTTTCTATGGGATTGCACCATCTACACAGACAGAAAAATTGAAACAAATAGGCCGGACATTATTGTTAAAGACCAGAAAGAAAAAAACTTGCCTAATATTGATATGGCTTGTCCAGCGGATTGTAACATAGCAACCAAGGAATTCGAAAAACTGTCAAAATATAAAGACCTGGAAATTGAAATAGAAAAAATGTGGAAATTGAAAACAAGTATCGTACCATTGATAGTAGGTGCACTTGGAATGATAAAAAATGGAACAAAACAACACATTGAAAGAATCCCTGGAAACCCCAGCTTAAGAGATATACAAAAAAATTGTCTTGTTAAGTACAGCCCACACACTAATGACAACTTTGTCTATGTAACGCTAGGGATGATAGGGGAGATAGAAAAAACATGAAATGCAGCCATAGCAAAACACCACGACCTGCCTTAGGTCTTCCTGCAGACTTGGTAGATAGTGCAACCATAGCAGAAATCGATTTATAATGAAAATGACTCAATAATTATAATAATAATAATAATAATAATAACACTGGACAATATGCAAACGCTTTAGAACACTTTGTAAATAAACATCGGTATGAACATCACCCAGAACCAGTTACAGAGAAGACGTTTATATTCTATGGGATTACACCAGCTACACAGACAGGAAAATTGAAGCAAATAGACAGGATATTATTATCAAAAACCAAAAAGAAAAAAAAACTTGCCTAATTGATATGACTTGTCCAGTAGATTGTAACATAGCAACCAAGGAATTTGAAAAACTGTTACAATATATGTAACGTTACAATATATGTAACGTTGACAGATGTTATTATCATAACTCACAACCCTGAAGATGATCTCAGAAAGAGATTGAAAGTTCTTGGGTATATTAAGAAATGAATGATAAGGGATGGGGCAAGTGGAAATCTATGATCAATTATGTATTGAAAGGACACGACGCATAAAGAAAAAATTTAGCGGATTGTAACATAGCAACCAAGGAATTTGAAAATCTGTCAAAGTCTAAAGACCTGTAAATTGAAAAAGAAAACAAAATGTGGAAATTGTAAACAAAAATAATACCAGTCAGAGTAGGTGCGCTTTTAAAAAAAGGAATAAAACTGTGGAGATTTACCTACAAATGGACTCGTCCACACCTTTATAATGGCTACCAACTATGAGTGGGGAGTCACTGAGTAGTAGACTTGCCTCTGCTACTATTGACACTGTCAGCTCTCTGCCTTCGGGTAGAGGGCGCTCTCTGCTTCCGAGCAGAGAGCACTAACCCAGTCGTGGTTCCGCCGAAGGGTAGAACCATGACTGGGGAAAAATAGACAGACATTTTTTGGCCCGGCTATATGGCCGGGAATACCCACTATAAAATGACCATGTGTCACATCCAGCCTTGCGTGGGAAGGCTAGTAAATACAACTGAGGAGTAGCATTTGCTGCTGTTACTATGACACTGTCAGCTCTCTGCCTTCGGTAGAGGGCGCTCTCTGCTTCCGAGCAGAGAGCACAAACCCAGTCGTGGTTCCGCCGGAGGGTAGAACCACGACTCGGTAAAAATAGACAGACATATTTTTGGCCCGGCTATATGGCCGGGAACTCCCACTTTAAAATGACCATGTGTCACATCCGGCCTTTTGTGGGGAGGCTAGTGAATATAGTCACTGAGGAGTAGCATTTGCTGCTGTTACTATGACACTGTCAGCTCTCTGCCTTCGGTAGAGGGCGCTCTCTGCTTCCGAGCAGAGACCACAAACCCAGTCGTGGTTCCGCCGGAGGGCAGAACCACGACTCGGTAAAAATAGACAGACATATTTTTGGCCCGGCTATATGGCCGGGAACTCCCACTTTAAAATGATCATGTGTCACATCCGGCCTTTTGTGGGGAGGCTAGTGAATATATAGTCACTGAGGAGTAGCATTTGCTGCTGTTACTATGACACTGTCAGCTCTCTGCCTTCTGGTAGAGGGCGCTCTCTGCTTCCGAGCAGAGAGCACTAACCCAGTCGTGGTTCCGCCGAAGGGTAGAACCACGACTCGGTAAAAATAGACAGACATATTTTTGGCCCGGCTATATGGCTGGGAACTCCCACTTTAAAATGACCATGTGTCACATCCGGCCTTTTGTGGGGAGGCTAGTGAATATAGTCACTGAGGAGTAGCCACAGAGTGAGTAAATAAGTGAGTCAGAACGCCTGAGAGAGAAAGTACTCTCCAGTCCAAGTTTACCTTTGTACTACGTTTCCTTAACGAGAATATACTATTCAACATTATATCTGAGTCCGTGTTATCTTTCTATGGCCCTTCGGTCACAACAAAAACAACACATTGAAAGAATCTCTTTAGAGATATACAAAAAATTGTATAAATAAAGCCCACACACCAAGAAGAACTTTGCCCAAGTAACACTAGTGATGTTATGAGAATTAGAAAAAAACATGAAATGTAAACATAACAACACACCACAACCTGCTTTAGGTCTTTCCGTAGACTTGGTAGATAGTGTGACCATAGCAGGAATCGAATTATGATGAAAATGATATAATAACGACAACAATTCTACTCAATATAATACTAACAAAGACCAGAATCAGTCTTAGGCAAAGAAAGATATGAAAACCTCTGGGAACTTTTGAGTTTTAACAGCAGTCACCCAATCCAGGTCAGAAGAACATTTTTGGTCGTCGTAAACAAGAACCAACAATTAAAAACAACAATAACAATAATATATTTTATCAAGTCGTTTTGGTGCAGTGGATATCGGCTTGGAACGACAAATCGGGGAGCCGAGTTCGAAATCCAGTTGAATTCCTTGCATTCACTTACGCACAAATACCCTTAGGAAATGTATTAATCCGTCTCTTCACTCCAGTTATGGGTTAAATAACAGGACAGACTGAATTCTATAGCATTTGCTAGCAACCAGTCTACCGCAGAAAGTAATGGCAACCTACTGCGGGATAATCTTCTGCCTAGTCAGTCATGTCTCTTTCGTGATATGAACGCCCAAGCGTGTATCACGTATGGCACTGGACTGACAGTCTTAGCACCAACTGAATATAAAATTCGGTATGATAGATTGGCCCAGTATCAGCAATAGAAAATATGCAACTTTTAAGGGAATGAATTTGCAAGAAACTGGGATGACCATTATACAGATCCGGTTACAGAGATAGGATCTGTAAGAATTTTATGAATCTTTGCAATATACACAGACAGAACAATCAAAGCTAACCGCCCGGACATCGTGATCAACGACCACAGAAACAGAATGTGAGTTCTTATTGACCATGGCAGTCACTTCAGATTGTAATATATATTTGAAGTTGTCGCAAAAAAACAAAAAAAAAAAAAAAAAAAAAGAAAAGAAAAAAGCACAAAAAAAAAAAACAAGCCAAAAAACATATACATATATTGGTTGGAAGCAACCACAGGAAAGCGCTCCAAACAGGTTCACCAGGCAAACCAAATTCTCTATATTCGTTTTGATCACTGATACGATGTTCTCACATGAACGAACGGCTCAAAAAATCACCCACTCAAATGAGCATACCATGTTTTATGCACTCGACCTGGCTACAACTCAACCAATGAGCGCCCAGAACCAGTCAATATAAATGGCTACAAGCGACCTCAATTCTATAGCCACGAAGTAGTGTCCGATTCTTCATCCGACCGAAGCTCGTCGATTTGCCGTCTCCACACTCCCTTGCAAAACATACACCCGACCCAGGCCCTTTTGGGTCGCCGAGGTAAGTCACTGCTACAGAAGGTCATCAAAGAAAAAAAAAACTATCAAAATACAAGGATCTTGAAATGGAAATCTAAAAAAATGTTGCACACGAGGATATTCGTAATTCCGGTTGTAGTTGGAGTACTCGGATTGATTGGAAAATCTTTCGACAGACTCATTAAAAGAATTTCCCTTGGCCCATGCCTTAAAGACATTCAAAACATTGTACCCACAAATACCGCTAACACATCACGAAGAGATTTATCTTTGTAAAATAGGGTCGATCTTATTTTTAGTTTTTCATTTTACAAAAATGATCTGGAAAAAATGTCATGAGGCCATTTCTGACCTTTGGTCTCTGGTTGGGACCCTGAAGGAAATGTGCATACAAATGAAATTCAAGGAAATAATAATAATAATAATAATAATAATAATAATAATAGTAATAATAATAATAATAAATTCAGATCAGAATTTGTCCTAGGGAATGAAACATAAAATCTCCTGAGATTTTTAAATTTCAACCGGGGTCGCCCAATCTAGAGCAGAAACCCGGATCCGGTAAACAAAAAGAAAAGATGATAGGTATTGCTGTTTCGGCAGACCACAGAGAAAATCTGAATAAAAGGAAAAAGATGGTCAGGTATCTAACCCTTGCCAGGGACAGTCGTGACAGACATTATCGGAGCACCAGGTTAGTGTTGAAGAGAAATAATTTTGGGGAACTGGAATTTAGGGGAAGAATTGGAACCATACAGAAAAAAGCCAGAATACTAAGCAGGGTTCTGGTATTTTGAGGAGGCTCACTTTGTGAATTAAGACGACGGATGTGCGTTGTGATGCAGTGGATATCGGCTCGGAACGACAAAACGGGGTGCCAAGTTCAAAATCCAGTTGAATTCCTTGCATTCACTTACGTACAAATACTCTTGGGAAAGGTATTAATCCGTCTCTTCCCCCAGTTATGGATTAAATAACAGGACAGATTGAATTTTATAGCCTTGGCTGGCAACCACTCTACTGCAAAAAATAATGGCAACCTACGGCGGGATAATCTTCTGTCCAGTCAGTCATGTCGCTTTTGAGACATGATCACCCGAAGCGTGTATCACGTATGGCACTTAACTGACTGACTGAATATAATAGTTGGAATCATGATTAAGGCTTCTAATGGTCATAAAGTGGGGGATCGGTTTTCTATTGTTATGAAGTAATAAACTGATTCCCAACTAATTACTACGTAATAATATAGTACATCGCTTCTCCCTCTAGCTATGAGTCAAATAATAGGACAGATTGGGTTCTATAGCCTTGGTTGGTAAATATCCCGTTCAATACGACATATTTCGTACTTAAATTGCTACTTTACAACAGTTGGCCATGTATTTTAGGAGCTGATATACTGTACATCTTTTATTTGGGTGGGGAGTGTTGAAAAAACATGATAGCCCAGTTAAGGGAGGGATGATTTTTTTTAAGGATTAGGCAGTCAAGGTGACCTGGGAGAAAGCTGGATACTAGAACAATCTCAGTCAGAAACGGCCTGAGCGGACTGAGTTATCGGTCCAGGACTGACTCTCACTTACAAGGTTATGCGTTGATTTTATCAAAGCCTATCATCATATCGTAGCCATTTGACTAGTAAACCCATGTCAGATTTGGTGTCGCGATGGATATAATATGGATATAATATGGATATAATATGGATATAATATGTTTCAGGTATTTATGCCCCAGCATCACTTGGTTCGCACACTGCGCTCTCTCTCTCTCTCTCTCTCTCTCTCTCTCTCTCTAACTCTCTCTAACTCTCTCTTTCTCTCTCTCTCTAACTCTCTCTAACTCTCTCTCTCTCTCTCTAACTCTCTCTCTCTCTAACTCTCTCTCTCTCTTTCTCTAACTCTCTCTCTCTAGCTCTCTCTCTCTAACTCTCTCTCTCTCTAACTCTCTCTCTCTCTCTAACTCTCTCTCTCTAACTCTCTCTCTAACTCTCTTTGTAGCTCAATAATAGCAATAGTACTGGAAATAGTATTATTAGTAGTAATAATAATGATAATTTGGTTTGGCTAATATAATTTACCTCAATGAGAATATCATAGCACCAACTAAATATATTTGAAACGTCATTGCATGCCTTCTACAATAGATAATGTATTACTAGTGATTATGCATTAAGTAGTATTGGTAATTCTACTATAAAGTGTATGGCTGGTCATTTTGATTTAAGCAGGCATTGTTGGTAATTCTTCTATAAAGTGTATGGCTGGTCATTTTGATTTAAGCAGGCATTGTTGGTAATTCTACTATAAAGTGTATGGCTGGTCATTTTGATTTAAGCAGGCATTGTTGGTAATTCTACTATAAAGTGTATGGCTGGTCATTTTGATTTAAGCAGGCATTGTTGGTAATTCTACTATAAAGTGTATGGCTGGTCATTTTGATTTAAGCAGGCATTGTTGGTAATTCTACTATAAAGTGTATGGCTGGTCATTTTGATTTAAGCAGGCATTGTTGGTAATTCTACTATAAAGTGTATGGCTGGTCATTTTGATTTAAGCAGGCATTGTTGGTAATTCTACTATAAAGTGTATGGCTGGTCATTTTGATTTAAGCAGGCATTGTTGGTAATTCTTCTATAAAGTGTATGGCTGGTCATTTTGATTTAAGCAGGCATTGTTGGTAATTCTACTATAAAGTGTATGGCTGGTCATTTTGATTTAAGCAGGCATTGTTGGTAATTCTTCTATAAAGTGTATGGCTGGTCATTTTGATTTAAGCAGGCATTGTTGGTAATTCTACTATAAAGTGTATGGCTGGTCATTTTGATTTAAGCAGGTATTGTTGGTAATTCTTCTATAAAGTGTATGGCTGGTCATTTTGATTTAAGCAGGCATTGTTGGTAATTCTACTATAAAGTGTATGGCTGGTCATTTTGATTTAAGCAGGTATTGTTGGTAATTCTATTTTTAAAGTGCATGGCTGGCCATTTTGATTTAAGCAGGTATTGTTGGTAATTCTACTATAAAGTGTATGGCTGGCTATTTTGATTTAAGCAGGTATTGTTGGTAATTCTATTTTTTAAATGTATTTAGTCATTTTGATTTAAGCAGGCATTGTTGGTAATTCTACTATAAAGTGTATGGCTGGCTATTTTCTTTTGAATAGGTATTGTTGGTATTTCTACTATTAAGTGTATGGCTGGTCATTTTGATTTAAGCAGGTATTGTTGGTAATTTTATTCTTAAAGTGTACGGCTGGCCATTTTAATTTAAGCAGGCATTGTTGGTAATTCTAATATAAAGTGTATGGCTGGCTATTTTGATTTAAGCAGGTATTGTTGGTAATTCTTCTATAAAGTGTATGGCTGGCCATTTTGATTTAAGCAGGTATTGTGGGTAATTCTACTATAAAGTTTATGGCTGGCCATTTTCCTTTGAATAGGTATTGTTGGTATTTCTACTATAAAGTGTATGGCTGGCCATTTTGATTTAAGCAGGCAATGTTGGTAATTCTACTATAAAGTGTATAGCTGCCCATTTTGATTTAAATAGGTATTGTTGGTAATTCTATTTTTAAAGTGTATGGCCGGTCATTTTGATTTAAGCAGGTATTGGTGGTAATTCTATTTTTAAAGTGCATGGCTGGCCATTTTGATTTAAGCAGGTATTGCTGGTAATTTTACTATAAAGTGTATGGCTGGCTATTTTGATTTAAGCAGGTATTGTTGGTAATTCTATTTTTTAAATATATTTAGTCATTTTGATTTAAGCAGGCATTGTTGGTAATTCTACTATAAAGTGTATGGCTGGCTATTTTCTTTCGAATAGGTATTGTTGGTATTTCTACTATAAAGTGTATGGCTGGTCATTTTGATTTAAGCAGGCATTGTCGGTAATTCTACTATAAAGTGTACGGCTGGCTATTTTCTTTTGAATAGGTATTGTTGGTAATTCTATTTTTAAAGTGTATGGCTGGCCATTTTGATTTAAGCAGGCATTGTTGGTAATTCTACTATAAAGTGTATGGCTGGCCATTTTGATTTAAGCAGGTATTGTTGGTAATTCTACTATAAAGTGTATGGCTGGCCATTTTGATTTAAGCAGGTATTGTTGGTAATTATATTTTTAAAGTGTATGGCTGGCTATTTTGATTTAAGCAGGTATTGTTGGTAATTATACTATAAAGTGTATGGCTGGCCATTTTGATTTAAGCAGGTATTGTTGGTAATTCTACTATAAAGTGTATGGCTGGCTATTTTGATTTAAGCAGGTATTGTTGGTAATTCTATTTTTTAAATGTATTTAGTCATTTTGATTTAAGCAGGCATTGTTGGTAATTCTACTATAAAGTGTATGGCTGGCTATTTTCTTTTGAATAGGTATTGTTGGTATTTCTACTATAAAGTGTATGGCTGGTCATTTTGATTTAAGCAGGTATTGTTGGTAATTCTACTATAAAGTGCATGGCTGGTCATTTTGATTTAAGCAGGCATTGTCGGTAATTCTACTATAAAGTGTATGGCTGGCTATTTTCTTTTGAATAGGTATTGTTGGTATTTCTACTATAAAGTGTATGGCTAGTCATTTTGATTTAAGCAGGCATTGTCGGTAATTCTACTATAAAGTGTACGGCTGGCTATTTTCTTTTGAATAGGTATTGTTGGTAATTCTATTTTTAAAGTGTATGGCTGGCCATTTTGATTTAAGCAGGCATTGTTGGTAATTCTACTATAAAGTGTATGGCTGGCCATTTTGATTTAAGCAGGTATTGTTGGTAATTCTACTATAAAGTGTATGGCTGGCCATTTTGATTTAAGCAGGTATTGTTGGTAATTCTACTATAAAGTGTATGGCTGGCCATTTTGATTTAAGCAGGTATTGTTGGTAATTCTACTATAAAATGTATGGCAGGCCATTTTCTTTTGAATAGGTATTGTTGGTATTTCTACTATAAAGTGTATGGTATGGCTGGCCATTTTGACGTAAATAGGTATTGTTGGTAATTCTATTTTTAAAATGTATGGCTGGCCATTTTGATCTTTTTCTAATCATTTCACCCCAAGCAAGGCAGAACTGCAACCGGTGCGAAGAGGATTCCATAAGAGGTGAGTGATGAGAAAGAGGAACAAGTTACGGGAGTGTCAGAGGATGGGTAAAAGAAGGGTGAGAACACTTATGTGAAGAGGGCTGTATGAGAGTAGAGTGGAAAGGAAGAATAACATGATGCAACGGTTGTCAGGGAATGGATACGAGTCAAAGGAGATAAGATATGACAGTTGATTTTACATTTAAATTCTTGAGATTTTGGCCGTCAAGGAAGCAAGTATACAGAAGGAAAATACTCTGGCAGGAAGTGCGAGTAAAGAAGCTGAGGGAGATGAAGTTACTGTTAGATTTGATTGATTTCACTGTAAAAGGTGGGACCTAGCCGCTAGTCTAGCAACTCGGCTAAATTCATGCAGAGGGGCACCAGGGAGATAAGCTCAGTGGAGCAAAAGCAGTGAAAGTATTTGTAGATTAGACAGATTACGTCGATGAGAAAGTGACTGGCGTTAAGCTACCAAGTCGGGATCAATTACATTATAGATTCTCAGTTGGATTTTGTCAAGAAGCCCGAGATGAATAGCAGGGGCACCCGGCCAAATGTGACAGTAGTATTCAACGCAAAGGCGGATGATAGATTTATATATATTCAAGATGGATTTTTTTTTAATCATATTACCCCAAGCAAGGCGGTAACTCCACTGATATGCAGGGGGCTACGTAAGAGTGAAAAGATTGGAAAAGAGAAAGCCGGAAACCACATCCTAAACAGGAAACAAGAGATGAGCCTCTTCACCCCTTTCAATAGGACGAGAAAAAGTTCCTGGACCTACACAGGGAACCAATCTTACTAGCAGCCGCTTTATCTATGGATTCAATGTCGTCATTCCATTTGAGGTCTGCTGATAGAGTTAGGCCAAGAAGGCTTTTGCTTTCATGGAAACTAGCCTGATCCATTCTGATGAGGGGTAGGAGCGGTTGTCTATGGTAGTTAAAGGATACCAGCTTCGTTTTGGAACCATTAAAATTTACGAGCCAGTTCTTACAGTTTGCAGGTCCTTTTCAAGATCAGCAGCGAAGTTTGCTTTGTCAGACTCGGCAGATTTCTTATCGAAGTGAGAGTAAATGGTCATGTCGTCAGCATGGATGCCTACTAGGGATCTGATTACATCAGGAAGAGGCTTACGGCCTATCACGTTGAATACACCGGTTCTCGCTCGATCACCGAAGTTAAGCAATGTTGAGCCTGGTCAGTACTTAGATGGGTGACCGCTTGGGAATACCAGGTGCTGTAAGCGTATAGTGACGGATGTGCGTTGTGGTGCAGTGAATATCGACTCGGAAAGAGAAATCGGTGAGAAATCGAATTCCAGTTGAATACTCTGCATTCACTTAAGCACTGGTACCCTTGGGAAAGGTATTAATCCGTCCCTTCCCTCCAGTTATGGGTTAAATAAAAAGGGTAGGACTTGAGGACCCTGCCCTTAAAACCAAAACCCAATGAATCTTGATACTCGAAAAGAAAAATGTATTACTAGACACAAAAACTTAAATAAAAACAATAAATTGTTGAAAGATAAAGGTATTACCAGCAATAAATAAATAAAATTTAGTTGGCAATAAATGACCCGTCGAGGTTGATATACCATAAAAACAAACCAACCAACTAAATATCATGCGATTACCAGAGTGACTGTTTAGGAATACCAGGTCCTGTAACATTGGATATCTAGGTAGTATAATCGATAATGCATTGTGGTACAGGGAATATCAGCTTGTAATGAGAAATTAGGGAGCTGAGTTTGGATTTATTGCATTCACTTATGCACAAATACTCTTTAATAAACTTATATAAAAAACAACAGTAAATTTTGAAAGAAAAAGGTATTATCAGCAATAAAATAAAGTTCAGTTGGCAATAAATGACCCGCTAAGGTGTTGATTTGTCATAAAAACAAAACAACCAACCAACCAACCAACATCAGGAAGATCGTTGATGAAGATAAGAAATTTTGCTTTAAATAAGTATTGTTGGTAATTCTACTATAAAATGTATAACTAGTCATTTTGCTTTTAATAGGTATTGTCGGTAATTCTGTTATAAAGTGTATGGCCGGCCAACTTGCTTTGAATAGGCATTGTTGTTAATTCTATTATTAAGTGTATGGCTGACCATTTAGATTTGGATAGGTATTGTTAGGAATTATACTATGAAGTGTATAGCCTGCCATTTTGATTTAAATAGGTATTGTTGTTAATTCTATTATAAAGTGTATGGCTGACCACTTAGATTTAGATAGGTATTGTTAGGAATTATACTATGAAGTGTATAGACTGCCATTTTGATTTAAATAGGTATTGTTGTTAATTCTAGTATAAAGTGTTTAGCCGGTATTTTGGTTTAAATAGGTACTGTTGGTTATTGTATTATGAAGTGTACGGTTGGTAATTTTGCTTTAAACATGTAGTGTCGGTAATTTTTTAATTATGTGTATTGCTAACAATGTTGCATTAATAAGTATTGTTTTTAATTCTACTATGAAGTGTATGGCTGGCCATTTTGCTTTAAATAGTTATTCTAGGTAATTCTATCATAAAGTACAAAAGCATACACACACAGACGCATACACACACACACACACACACACACACACACACACACACACACATATATATATATATATACACACATACACACGAATACAAATTCCTGAACATAATTTACTTAAAAAGTTAAAGGATATTCGCAATTCATGAGTTAAATTCGAATCTAATTATATTTGAAGACTTCTTTTTTTTTTAATCATATCACCCCGAGCAAGGCGGTAACGCCACTGATGAGCAGGGGGCTACGTAAGAGTGAAAAGATTGGAAAAGAGAAAGCTGGAAATCACATTTTAAACAGGAAACAAGGTATGAGCCTCATCACCTGTTCAGTATACATGGGTGGAGTGTAAACCGGACGATAGTTCAGTCTATCTACGCCAAAAATAAACTAATTAAAGGCGGCTTAGTACGAAAGGAACGAAAATTTATTATATATATATATATATATTCAAAAACTCCAAGAAAGTGTAGAATAGTTTCGCAGGCCCCATGACATGTCGATGAAGCGTCTCTGCATGATTAATGTCTGCTTCCTAAACTAATTTTTTAGGTTAGCACACATATAGAGACCAAAGATTTGAACCCATCAAACCGTTTCTCTTCTATCTTTCATGTTGTGTACTGGTTAGCAAGCTTGTCTAGCTAGAACCACTAAAACTGTGTAGTGAGTTTAATACTCACTGGACACCCCTTACTTTCGGCCTTGTACCATATCTAAGCTACGAAAAAAATCACCTATCTTTGATGACAGATGCTAGCTACTGCATCGAGCACAATATGACTAAAATGTTCTGGAGGCCTTTCGTAGATGAATTACATACGTCTTCGTATTAGCAGGGATATATCCTTTAGCAGGTCATCGAAATAAAGTAATTGTAGACAGTTACTGTAAGATATGTTGGGAGAACATAGGGGCCTATCAGACAGTCTCCTAAAATTCCATCCTACACACTAACCGTAAACTGATGCTGGTGTCTAGACTTTATTGTTGTAGGCTGATGTTCTTTTCCTTATTTTCCATGATATTTTCGGTGTGATCTACTTTTTGTTTTTAATCTCATATATATATATATATATATATATATATATATATATATATATATATAGTATATCGAGGCAGCAAGTAATTTTCTAGACATATGCTATTAAATATAAGAGACAATGAATGTCTATTATGTTTAATCATGAGCCGTTCTAAACGTCGTATTTTTGCTTTAATTTCAGTTGAAAATAAAGACAAAAATTCTCCAACATTTGGATAATTATTTATTGGTTTTCTTCTAAGCTTTCGGCTCACATGAGCCATCTTCAGAGAGGTAGTTTAAACTGAAATATTATAAAATCCACCATCACCGACGATTTTATTTTGTGTTGACATAAAACTCCGCTTGGCAACGGCAATAGTTACCAAAAATAATAAACGCAGTTCTTAAGTTTGCGATGCGGTTTTATGACGTCACACCGCGGGATAGCGCGAAATGACAACAAAACCATCTAGTCAAATGCAATGTAATATGTTATTTCCTGTTTTAAAGTTGATTTTATTGAGTGTTGGTTGTTTTGATTTGATGTACATGGCCTCCAATATCTGCAGGTTCCTCTTACTGTGTGTATGAGTAAGGATCACCGTATTGTTGACCAAAATCTGTCTGATATTACCTACATGTTTATGTTTTTCAGAGAAATGTTGTTTAATAGTACTCTGATCAGAAAGATGACATGTAAGTCTACGGGAGAGCGTGGTTGTGGTAAAACCAATATATGTACTAGGTTTTTGAGTAGTATCAGAGATGCAATCTCTGAATGGTCATGTAAATTGGTACACTACATTGGTTTTTTGTAAAGAATTTAGTTTAGTGCCTGTTGGGTTATTATAGACTATGAGGTCAATTGTTTTAAACTTTTTATAATATATATTGAGTTTAATTTGATTATTACTTTCCACTGGTTTAACATTTCTACGTATTATGTTTTTGAGAGTTTTTTCATCTTGTTTATAATTATTATGTATTTGGTTGCAATAGTATAAGTTAATAGTGTTATGTTTATTTTGATGTAAACCATTATTATTAATATTATCATTATTGTTAGAGCTATTGTTAAGTTTGATGAGATACATTTTAATTTGTTGATCAATAACGGAGTTAGGAAATCCATTATTGACTAGTGTTTGCTTAATGTTGTGTAATTCTTTATAAAATATAGATTTGGAAGAAGATATCATTTGTGTGCGTTGAAGTATGTTTTTTATAACAGCTAACTTATATCGTTGGGGGCATTCACTACTATAATTAAGAAGACGCGAATTTATGCTAGTTGGTTTCCTATATAGAGAAGTAGTAAATTTATGTGTGCTAGAATCAATGAATACATCAAGGAATGGGAGTTTGTTATTAATATTAAGTTCTAATGTAAATTTGAGGACGGAGTTACTTTCAAATTTGTTTTTAAGATATTTGATTTGATCGATATTCTTAGCTAAAACAAAGATATCATCTATATATCTTACATAATAGACATTCACTGTCTCTTATATTTAATAGCATATGTCTAGAAAATTACTTGCTGCCTCGATATACTAAATTTAAGTTACATGATGCCGCAGCATTAAATGATCCCACCGCTCTGAAGATGGCTCATGTGAGCCGAAAGCTTAGAAGAAAACTAATAAATAATTATCCAAATGTTGGAGAATTTTTGTCTTTATTTTCAACTGAAATTAAAGCAAAAATACGACGTTTAGAACGGCTCATGATTAAACATATATATATATATATATATATATATATATATATATATATATATATATATATATATATATATATATTGATTGTTTAATTACTTAGTCTCTGGTCATAATAAGGTTAGACCAGTGCACATTTATATTAAAAAGAGTTCAATAGAATTATATTGTAGAACTTTTGAATATTTTCCATTTGTAAACGACTTATTACGCAACCTAGGACAATACTAGCAGTATAGCCCGGCGTTGCTCGGATGGAATGAAAGCTTTTATACATATATTATCAATTTTCTGCACTATTGTAAGAACAGCAACCTTGAAACTTCTGAATATCGTTTCTTATGTTTTTGTCTATCAGCGTATCAAATTTGATTAAAATCGGACCACTCCTTCAATAACCCGATTTTTTCGATTATCGATTTTCAATATTTATCGGGGGTATCTCGACACAAAACCTAACCAAGAACACTCGCAGACGCTTATAGTACAATTGTGTAAATTTTCAAGAAAATTGGTTCAGCCGTTTCGGAGTCTATAGGTGACACACACACACACACACACACACACACACACACACACACACACACACACACACACACACACACAGACAAAGTTCCATTTATAAATAAGTTTACATGTATATGCATTAATATATATATTTAAAATAGCTCTATTCATGCTACATTGAGCACTGTTTTATTAACTTCTGAATAATAGTATTATATATATACGTACCCTCATATGTATATTTTTTAATTCACTTAACTATATATATATATATATATATATATATATATATATATATATAGTTAACTTAACTGATATAACACTATTTATACGCGCGGAAATCCCATCCTTATGAAATGCATATATGTGAGTATGCGAACGAATGATCTGTATGTGGACATGAAAAATGGAGGTCGGTAAGTATGTATAAGCATAAACAGAGTCACATTTGTCAGTATATGTGGGAATTTACGCATATGTGTATATGGATATAAGTTAGTGTACATGGGTGGGTTAATTTATGGGGTTACGCATACACACATATCCATGGAATTAGAAGTTTCTTTAGAGATCAACATCTTCACGACTGGTCTGAATACCCCCAGCTGATCTGACGCCAATACCTAACTCCTGACTCTCTTTTCCTGTTTCTCTTTCCCTTTTTCTTATTTCTATTTTTATTTTTTATCTTTCTCTTCAGTTAAAGAAAATGCTTATTCCGGCAAAATTTTGTGTACCAAATGGAAGGAATATTGTGTGGTCTGATGAAATGAGCTAATCAAGCTCATTGAAATGAATTATAATTTATAACCTATTTAAATGACGTGTTGAGTTTTCCTTTATATATATATATATATATATATATATATATATATATATATATATATATATTAATTATAAATAATGATCCATATGATATATTTAATGTATAAAGACAAGTATATCCTAGCTTGAAATTGTATACCATTATTTTAAACCATTTCTTTGTTCCATCAGTTCAGACATGTACAGCTAAGACTCACCATGTCAGGTATACAGGTTCATATTCTTTCCATTTCTTTTGCATTCTATTGGTAAGAAATAAAATTCAAATCGGGTGGCTTCTTCCTAGGTACTGCTACTTTGTAGAACAAACTCCCAAGGGGATGTTTTCTTGATCCCTACAATCTTAACCCCTTCAAGTCGAGAGTAAACCATTTTATGCTTTCAAAAACGGTATTCAGTAGTTCTATACCTTGAGTAGTTAATGGAATTGGTATTGGGGTGGAGATGGAAACACGCAACAACAAAAAAGATAGCATCAATACCAGATGGGCGTCCTGCTTGGAATATTGTACATGACGGAAATAACTGTCAATCAAGCCAGGTCAGCTCTGTATCGCCTCAAGTCCTTAGTTTGGACTTAACTCTGCGTGATGTAAAACGGAAAGAAAATAGTTTTTTGTAAAATACATCTATTTGATGTTTCAGTACACATCATCAGTGATGTTTCTAACCGTGATACATTAGGGGTTTCAGGTCTTTCAACATCATACCCCCTTTCCCCGGTGACACAGCCGATACTGATCAGGTATCGACTTATATACTTCTTGTCAGCTACAACTTTTTCCATCCCCTAAAACGCACACCATACGACTCTTCTTGGCCATTCATTGTCCAACCGCGGATGACTTCCGGTTCACCAGTAGCGTACGCTCTCCCATAAAAAAGAAAGGAAACCGAACCTTAATTTTCCATATATCTATGATCGTGAATGTGGCAGCGTGCTTGACTTGAAGTGGTAAGTGCAGGTTTGATTTCCCTCCCCCAAGACACATTCGTACACACAGAGAAATACACTAAAACATGACATTCTGCTTACACTTATCCCCACTTTCAGTCATGTTAATACGCAGGCAATTTAAAAAAAAATAGTGTAACCCTGGCAGGGGACAAACAGGTGGTAGATCCTAGTCAAGGATCACCCGTAGGTAATAATGGTTCGGCGTACCCTAATTCTGTCCCTTAGTCAAGCTTCCATTGTCGGGTGTAGTTTTAGGTCATACCTAGGAAAAATATATATAATAATATTAATTAAAAAAAATGTATATAATAATATTAATTTAAAAAAAATATAATAATATTAATTTAAAAAAAATATAATAATATTAATTAAAAAAATGTATAATAATATTAATAACGATAGATTGCCAAAAATACGAAGAGAAACAGAAAGAGTAAAACCTACCAAGACTTCACTGGGAAACTGAGAAAGCATAATTTTTTTTTTTTGTTTAATCTTATCACCCCGAGCAAAGTGGGTACCGCCACTAATGTGCAGGGGGCTACGTAATAGTGAGAAGATTGGAAAAGAGAAAAGCCGGAAACCACATCCTAAACAGGGAACAAGGGATAAGCCTCTTAACCTGTTCAATAGACGTGGGTGGAGTGTGAACCGGGCGATAGATAGATCTATCTAAATGCCATTGAAAGTATTGTTGGAGTCTTTTGGGTACGCCTGTATACTAGTGAGCCAACCATGAGCTGACTCCGTTGATAGTTCACCAATAGAAGGATTAACCAATCAAAAGGCTCAAAATATTCAATGCGACGTGTATAAAAAGCGACCATATTTTCCCGAGTATTGGCGATATAGTCCGATTCAGCAGAGTATCTGACTCGTGAGTGTTAATCTTTGACGTTGTTTTATTGAACAGTTTATGTACTGCGCTGTATTCTATATTTATAAACTATGGTAGACATAATCAACAAATATATCAATCCATCTCTTTTTGCCAAAAATTAGAGGTTAATAGCAAGACACATGGGGATGTCTAGTCTTGGTTGGCAACCTGTCTAGGAGAAGGATAACTATGAATCCAAGTCCGGCTGAGCGTGAGACTAGCAATTTCACCTAAACTCTGCACCGTAGATAAGGCGACGTAAAACTATACCGCTGTATTTCCCTATAAGCAATTTATGTCGGTTAAAGAAAAAGAAGAAGAGACATGATAGACAGATAATAACAGTCACCAATACCTGGAAAATTTCCGCGTTAACCACAACAATGATAATAATAATGATGATGAAATGATTTTTTATACTTAATCCATAATGTTGTTTTGATAGGAAGATAGAGAAAAATAAAGATGAAAAAATAAACTATGATTTCTTGAAGTTTAAACTCGCAAGACCTTGGATGAAACGATTTTAGAAATTAAAGATCACAGTTATCTTTGATTACACTTGATACGGTGACTAACAGATTAATAAAATAAAAAGTATCTTAAGAATGTCAAGAATAATTCGGAAAGTGATGAACATGTAGCGTCAGTGGTAAATTTCATGATACCTAAGGCTGATGAGTGTGGCTTGTTATGCATCGTTTCATTAAGAGTTTACAGGAATTTATCTGAGAAAATATAAAAGATTAAAATTAAAATTATCCTTCCTTGCAAGATTGACGGCTATTCCCAACGGCGCTAATACTCAAAGGTCAGAGGTCAGAGAAAGCCGAGATTACACAATTTGAAAGCCTATAAAACTATATTTTACCTAAATATAAGGATTTGCAGTATATCCACAAAAATAGCTTCTCTGGGACTGGTTCAAAGATAATACATTTATAATAATTGTGAGAAAAGATCCTCGTTTGGAATTCGGCCTAAATTGTTGAAGTTCCGATAACATCCAATGTGTCATCAAATAATTATTTTCTTAATATTCCCTACAGAAATGAGGGTGGGTAACTTTTTCACAAATATTAAAATTTAATAAATTTGTAATAAACGCCTAAAAAGAACTTTGTTTTTAATTGGTTTAAATAGGGAAAATGGACGAAGTTGCAGAAACATTTGATATACCATCTAATACTTCTTTTCTTAATATTTCCTGTTGAAATTGAGGTGGACATTTTTTCACAAATATTAAAATTTAAATGAAGTGTTCTAACAGAAGACGGAAATTGCGACACAGAGACCCAAAGGTGAACTGGCATGGCAAAGGACGCGTTCTAGAAGCTGAGTAAAGTATTAAGACACAGGAAATTTTCACTAGAAACAAAGAAGAGAGCACTAGATTGCTATGCGATGTAAGTTCTCCAATATGGCAGTGAATGTTGGACAATATCATCAAAGATGAAGGGAAAACTTGAAGCAGCTGAAATGTGGTTCTACAGAAGGATGGTGCGGATATCATGGACTGAACATGTGAGCAATGATGAGGTGTTGGAAAGAATGGAAATGAAACGGAAATTAATATTGAGCATCAGGAAGAGACAACTGAAGTTCCTGGGACATGCAATGAGCGAGGAGGGTTTGGAGAACCTGATTATAACAGACCAGATAGAGGGAAAAAGAGACAGGGAAAAGCAGCGGATAACATATTTGAAGGGCCTTAGCAGGTGAATGACAGAATGGGGGTTGCGAGATGTTACAGGAGAAAGCGTGCTAAGAGCCACCAGGGATAGGGAGACGTGGAAGGCCATGATCGCCTACGTCCTGAAAGGACAAGGAACGTAGAAGAAGAAGATAATAAAAGCTTGAAAACAGATTTAGTTTTAATTTGGCTAGATAAGAAAGATAGATGATGTCCCAACAATTTTCAATGGACCATTCAACAATTCTTTTATTAATATTTGCTTTTGAAAAAAGGGTAGGCATTTTATGTGCCTGTCGGTTTTTTTTTTTGATAGCAAATATATTGATATTTACTGCGTAGAGAAATCAACATACTACACACGTAACAATTAATATCCTAATACTAGAATAGACTTGCAATCACTTGCTCTCTTGTAAAAGCCATTACATTCTACTGATGCAAATACAAAATAAATACAAATAATAATAATAATCTTTAACGGATAGTCCTTTCCCCTCCACCTCCAGTGCCCTCCTACCACTACCAACTGACCGCTTTTTGTCTATTATTGTCTGTAATGTTAACATGATGCAAAAATAGAAACCGGTCACAAGAAAAAAAAATTATCAAAGTGAAGCGCCTTTTACTCTGTCTTCCACCTTCCCCTTATTACGCTCCCAGACCAACCACTTCACAATCCGCCCCCACTGCAAGTCCCCTTCCTCCTTCCCTCTGCTACATCTACTTTTTCAACTCATCCTGTTACCTTCCTTCTTCCTTACTCTCTCAGTGTCCGCCATTTTTTTTTCTCTTTCTGCTTTCATTTCTTCTTTTGCTACCGTTCTTTCTTTTCTTTTTTGTCTTTTTTTTTTTTTTATGGATGAGGCAGTGGTGATAACTAGTGGGAAAAGGGAGACTGTAATTCTCTCCTCCCCCACTATTTCTTCTGCATCATCCATCTCCCTCATCCCTAACTACCAAATCACGATTTGGCCTTATCACAGCTTCCCTCTTTTCTTTATTATGACTTCTTGTAAGATCAGTTAAAAAAAAAAAAAAGATCCTATAAAAGAAAAAAAGTGTTAACGGCAATGAAAGAAAAGGTGATTTTTGTGTAGTGGTGGCGGCGGCGGCGGAGAGAGTGGAAAGTGGGGAGTGGGAGAAGCGGAAGGTTGATGGGGGTACCGACCAATTAGATAATTTATAGTCATAGAATAATAATTGCAGATATTTAAACGAGTTTCTGCACGCTTCTGTTGGAGAAAGCCTGTACTGAAATGTCTTAAGTGTGAAGTAACGATTCATTCTTACGTCCGTACGCGCATGCGCGTGTGTGAGTGAGAGAGAGAGGAGAGAGAGAGAGTGAGGTAGAGAAAAAGTGAAGATGAGAGAGAGAGAGAGAGAGAGGAGAGAGAGAGAGTGAGGTGAGAAAAAGTGAAGATGAGAGAGAGAGAGAGAGAGAGGAGAGAGAGAGAGTGAGGTAGAGAAAAAGTGAAGATGAGAGAGAAAGAGAGAGAGAGAGGAGAGAGAGAGAGTGAGGTAGAGAAAAAGTGAAGATGAGAGAGAAAGAGAGAGAGAGAGAGAGAGAGAGAGTGAGGTAGAGAAAAAGTGAAGATGAGAGAGAGAGAGAGAGAGAGAGAGAGAGAGAGTGAGAGATCGAGAGAGTGCGTTTGGTGCACCTGTGTCTGCCTCTCTTTGTGTGTACCTGTGTTTGCCTCTTTGTGTGCAAATATGCGTGTGTCTCTCCCGAGTATGTGTCCTTATGTGTGTCTCAGCATTTGGATTTTCTTCCTTCCGTAGTGTGTTTCGCTCTTTCTTTTTCCCTTGAACACACACACACACACACACACACACACACACACATATATATATATATATATATAACTTATTTCATATATATATATATATATATATATAGTCATCCGCGGACAGATCTGTTTTGCTGTATCACAGCTCATCAGTATGGTTAGACTCCGATTGCTTTTAACCCAGGATTGAAACCCGACCACATAGGCGCCAGTCAATATATATATATAGTTTTAACATATGCTATATTTATGGAGTAAAGTGCTCAATATTAGGGATGGAGCGTCTGTAAATATAAAAGTAGACATAAATTTCAACACCTAACAAGACAGTCTGCTTCATACTAAACGCAATCACGCCCTGAAGATTCTTTTAAGCATGAAACAGATTGGCGTCTCTGTGTATTGACTTCAATGTACACTTACATACATACATACATACACACACACACACACACACACACACACACACACATATATATATATATATATATATATATATATATATATATATATATATGCGTGTGTGTGCGTGTATGGTATGTGTGTGTGTGGTCACTTCGATGTGCTGTCACAGTTGGTAAGTATGCTAATTTTCTAAGCATAGCTTAGATGTGGCACAAGGCCGAACATACGGGGCACTCAGTGCGGATTGAATTCTCTATTCAAATGCAATGGTTTTAGCAAGACAAGCTTGCTAACCATTACACCACCTCGAGGTGCCCAGAGATTTGGTAAGTATGTCTTACTAAATCAATTATAGCCGAGTAGTGTCATGAATCCTGAAAGCTCCATACTAACGGCCTTTTCCACGATCTAAACTAAACTTACTAAATCACCATAAAAACTGCTAAAGTTATTTTATTTTATATTTCTTATAATGATAATTGCTACATTACTTATAGATAGATAAATAGATATGGACAAGTTGGACATAAGGGTCAACACAGCATGGTGACTGTCCGTTTAACGTTTTAGACTGTGTGCCAATACTTAGTTGGAGTATAGTAGGTTGTGGATGTCGGTCAGACGAGGATTCAAAGCAACTATTTTTCAATAAATAAAACAGAATTCTGCTCCGGCAGCTTCTTGCACTTCTGTCCTGTAAAATTCCCTTCCATTTACTTGCTTCCTCGACAACTACAATCTCCAAGAATTTAAATGTAAAGTCAATAGTCATCTCCTATCTCAATAAACGGCATATTCTCTCTCATGCTTCTTTCTCCGTCCACTCCACTCTCATCAGTATTCTCATCCTTCTCTTACCCACTTTCTGACACCCCTATAACCTGTCACTCTTTCTCATAACTTTCCTCTTATGTAACCTCCTGCAAAACAGTGACAGTAAAATTCCTTGCTTGGGGCGATATTATTATATATAAAAAAGAAAAAAAAAATTAACAAAAAAAAAAATAACAATATATATATATATATATATATATATATATATATATATATATATATATATATATATATATTAATTCAGATACTTTAATCCAAGCGGAAAAAGCAGGAAGGTAAATTCCAAAAACCCGATCCTAATTAATATTAAAAATTTTATTTTAATATTAAAAAATGATACAGGAAGAGAGCTCCATGTAATAAAATATTACAGAGCAAATATATATATATATATCCAACAACGGTAACGATGGCACGAATCGGAGTTTCATGCGTTCCGCAATCGTCAGTTGCGTATATATCAAATACGTATTCCCATATGTATAATAATTTACACACACACACACACACACACACACACACACACACACACACACATATATATATATATATATATATATATATATATATCATCTCTGAAAAGCAAAAGAAAGGTAAGTTTTTCACATTGGTATCATTTCAGTTTAGGAAACTATTATAAATTTATATAACATTTTAAAAATTAAAATCATTGCTTGAGTAAATCTTAAGGAGATCGAGCCTGCTGTCTATAATAGCAAAGGATAATCCACTATCTATCTATCTATCTATCTATCTATCTATCTATCTATCTATCTATCTATTTAATATTATTTAGAATTTATAACATAAATATGTTATATCACTACAAAAGTATCCATTTTGCTTCGACACTATCCGTATTTTCTCAAGTGATGAATTCCATTTCAAGTTGGGGTTTTTAGTGATATTATCACCTATTTATGTTATAAATTCTAAATAAATATTATTCGCTCTCCTTTGTATTGAGTATTTTTTCAAGAATAGTGTTTCTTTGGATACGGAATATTATTCCATCCATACCTACCCTATACTTGTATATATATAATAATAACAATAATAACAATACTGATACTAATAATTGTTATAATATATTTCAGTTCGTCTCGAAAAACCCACCGAGAACAAACAAACTCGGAGGGGAAAAAGGGGGAAGTAAAAAAAAGAAACAAACTAAGTATATGAACATACTGACTTACTCTGACAAGTCTTTAGGTGAAACCTAGGTAGGTCTGTTGGCTCTTACATAGATTTATTCTTATATATATATATATATATATATATATATATTGTGCGTATTTTGGCAGCATTTTTTCATTAATGCAGGTTTCATTGAATAATATAGACAAGTTCTGTCTATTAATTTTGTGTAGGATCCGTTCATACCGTCTGATATACTTGATGGTGATATCGTTGAAAGACAACAAAATATCACAGTAATTGTTGATTTTTTTATCGGGTCTAAGCTTTCGGCTCACATAAGCCATTATCAAATGTTAATAACAATAATTATTTTTTAATAATAACTTTGATAATGGCTTATGTGAGCCGGAAGCTTAGACCCGATAAAAAAATCAACAATTACTGTGATTTTTTGTTGTCTTTCAACGATATCACCATCAAGTATATCAGACGGTATGAACGGATCCTACACAAAATTAATAGACAGAACTTGTGTATATTATTCAATATATATATATATATATATTGAATAATATATTGAATTGAATATATATATATATATATATATATATATATATATATATATATATATATATCTGTGTGTGTTGCAAAGAAAATATTATTTTAATTTGTGTCATTGTGTGTTAATCAGATAACATATTTGGTTTTAATCCAGAATATTTAAAGCTTAGAAAATATTATAAAGCCGTTATTTTTATATTCGGGATGTTATAACTTCTAAATATCTAATAAACTGAAATGATATCAATATGACAAACTTATATTTATTTGAAATTTCAGGAAGCAAAGCAAGCAAAAGAATATTTATGTTTTTGTCAAGTAGATGACATGTTTGATTGTTTTACGTACTGTTTAAATTTTCTAAACATAACAAACTCATATTTAAAATCATATTTATTTTAGTACTAAAAGTACAATAATAACTATGAGTACTAAATAATTATAAGCCCTAAATAAATAAATGAGTACTAATTAAATATAAATATGGTACAAAAAGTACCAAAATATATAAGTTATTCTAGTTCATTTAAAGAATTTGCAATAAGTGTACTGCAATCTATGTAAATCAACGAGGGTTTTTCTCAGAAGTGTGCGTTGATAACCGTGTTGTTTTAAATGACGGAATATATTTGAATTTTCATTTAAGTGCAACGTCAGACGCCGTGAGAGCGAATTTGTAGTGTGGCCAATGTAGATATTATTGAGGTGGTTAGAGATACATTCTCTAAATGGACATATGAATTTATATACTACATTGGTTTTTTGCAAATCACTAACAGTGGGGGACGAATGAATTAGATGTAGTGATTTTAGTGTAATATATAATAAACTTAATTCTTTTGTTAGAGTCTGTCGGAGAAATATTAGTATTTATGAGTTTTTTTAGGATGTTTTCATCTAGTTGGTAGTTGGAGTGCATCTGGCTACGGTATAAGAGAGTGATATGTTTAGGATTCAACGCTCGTTGATAAAACGTACATACTCAAACAAGAAAATAATAAACAGAAACTAAAAATCCTCGAAGTAATCTACATTAAACAATTTAAACCTGGTTTGAATACAATCAATTTTGATATTTCCAATAACGTACTCAAATGCCTGTAATCAGATCAGGGACCACAACACCACTATTTTGTCACTGTCTTCGGCCATCCACCACGGTAGGGATGGACTTATATTTTCAATTTAATTCTCTTTATTGTTAATAGCTTAAATGTTCTATGTTTACTGTGTGTTAATATTTACTCTTTGATAATGGCTTATGTGAGCCGAAAGCTTAGACCCGATAAAAAAATCAACAATTTCTGTGATTTTTTGTTGTCTTTCAACGATATCACCATCAATTATATCAGGCGGTATGAACGGATCCTACACAAAATTAATAGACAGAACTTGTCTATATTATTCAATGAAACCTGCATTAATGAAAAAATGCTGCCAAAATACGCACAATTTAAATTATATATATATATATATATATATATATATATATATAGAAAGAGAGAGAGAGAGAGAGAGAGAGAGAGAGGATGGGGAAAAAGAAACAGTCTTTCTTTTCAACCTGAAGAAGCCGCATCTAACACGTCTCCGAAACGCGTCTTTAAGAGCTATTCTACTTAATTTCATTATCTGCACTTTTGCATATACAATTTTCTACATTTTACAAATATATATATATATATATATATATATAATAATAATAATAACTACATAGACTCTGTAAGTATGCCGGCCGTAAATTTATACTAAAATAAACCTCCGAAAAAACCATTAACAAACAGAACCTAAATCCGTTACAATCCGGTGTACTAAGACGTCGGATGAATGGGGAGAAAAAAAAGAAACCAGCGGAACAAGAACAAAACATTCAATACTCCGCAGTAAAGAAAAAACCCCAAACGGGACCAAACAAGAAAAAGTGCTCAATACAAAGTACGAAAGAAAAGATACAATCGTAGAGCAAAAACACACAAAATCTAGAGTGAGCCAAAACCTACCGCGGTTTCACACTACGGATCGTCAGGGCCCTGACGATCCGTAGTGTGAAACCGCGGTAGGTTTTGGCTCACTCTAGATTTTTGTATATATATATATATATATATATATATATATATATATAAACAAATATTTGGATGTACAAAATTTGTACACTACTTTAAAAACAAGGATTTTATTACAAGTCTCATGAGCTCTTTCTTTAACATTGCATGTCTCTCTCGAGATTTCCGATATCAAGAAATGTCTGAGTAAAATATCTTCAAGTGCGAATTCCTCAGTAGATATAGACATGCTTACTTATTAGGGCAGGTCGATTTTGAAGCTGCGGTATTGTGCTCAATCTTATAGATGTCTGATGACATGATAAATAAAGATACAAATATCTTTTTACGAATCTTTACTATTTTTTGAGGAAATGAGCAATTGTCCTTGCTGTTTTTGTGTTTAATTTGTGATTCCAACGATTTTCTCCTGATGAGATGTTGGACGAAAGAGATCCTGAGATTTTTAATAAATTCGTTGCTTTTAAAGTAATATATATATCTTCACCAATGCGTTTGCTTCCTTCAAAAAATTAATAAGATATTTGTTGGTCGGTTCGACCAACAAATAAGATATTTGTTTTTATGGAAAATCAACCTCGGCGGGTCATTTATTGCCAACTAAACATTATTTATTGTATTGCTGATAATACCTTTTTGTTTTTAAGGGCAGGGTCCCAAAGTCCTACCCTTGTTATTTAATCCATAACTGGAGGGAAGGGACAGATTGATACCTTTCCCAAGGGTATCAGTGCTTAAGTGAATGCAGGTTATTCAACTGGAATCCGAACTCGGCTCACCGATTTCTCTTTCCGAGCCGATATCCACTGCACCACAATGCACATCCGTCACTATACGCTTACAGCACCTAGTATTCCCAATCGGTCACCCATCTAAGTACTGACCAGACTCAACGTTGCTTAATTTTGGCGATTGAACGAGAACCAGGTGTGTATTCAACGTGATAGGCCGTAAGCCAAAGCATTTGTCTTTTACGCATTAAACATATGCGTATATGAATTAGGGCAAACTGATTTTTCAGTTAAAAACCCATCAACTTTGCACTCAATGTGTCAGCTTAGCTTTTGGCTGTTAAATACTGAGAGCAAAAACTAGATTCATAGATTTTAATAATTTTTGAGCAATTAGTTTTAAAATTGTCTGAAAAATGTACAGAAATACCTAATTTCCGCAGTAGTAAAATGACTTTAAATTTTTTGTATTTCAAAAATAAATCTAAATAAAGTTAATATCTTTTCTATTGGGTACATTGAATGAAAAATAAATTCGAGCCCAAATTCTAATTATGAATCAGTACAAGCAAAATATACAATTTCTTTACTGTATTCAATAAGTCCCAATAACGTTAATATCTTTTCTACTGGGTACATTGAATGGAAAATATATTCGAACCAGAATTCTAATTATGAATCAGTACAAGTAAAATATACAATTTCTGTACTGTATTTAACAAGTTCAAATAAAGTTAATATCTTTTCTATTGGGTACATTGAATGAAAAATAAATTCGAGCCCAAATTCTAATTATGAATCAGTACAAGCAAAATATACAATTTCTTTACTGTATTCAATAAGTCCCAATAACGTTATTATCTTTTCTATTGGGTACATTAAATGGAAAATAAATTCGAGCCCAAATTCTAATTATGAATCAGTACAAGCAAAATATACAATTTCTTTACTGTATTCAATAAGTCCCAATAACGTTAATATCTTTTCTATTGGGTACATTGAATGGAAAATATATTCGAACCAGAATTCTAATTATGAATCACTACAAGCAAAATATGCATTTTTTTTACTGTATTCACTAAGTGAAAACTGTAAAATATTGTAAGATATTATTAGAAGGCTACTCAATGAATGCGATTTGTTAAATCATTTATGAAATCATAATAAAGAAAAAGAAAAAATTGATAACACCATGATACTGCTGAGTACAAATGATAAGACAAAATGATTTAAATTTGCATTTTCTATTGAAAATAAAACCTAAATTACTGCACTGCGTAACATTACATCATAATATCGCTAAATTGTTCGGTAAAATTTCCCTTTGCAGTAAATGAATGTCTTATTTGATGGCACGAGGATTTAGTAATAACGTCCTTGTGCAACGCCTCTTCGTCAGGGGATATATATATATATATATATATATATATATATCACCTGACGAGTGGAATGTCTGTCTACGAAACTCTGGAGTCGGGATGCTGAAGGTAACATCCATCAGTTAAATGACAAACGTTGTACTCGTATTAATTCTATCTCTTTTTCGCTCTCCTCTCTCTCTCTCTTTCTCTCTCTCTCTCTTTCTCTCTCTCTCTCTCTATATATATATATATATACATATACATATAATAACATTAAATGCTATTTTGGTGGATACTCTTATTTGAGTAGCCGTACTGTTTATTTATTAAACAGTATATTTATTTAATTTATTTTTGTCTACTTGGACTGAATATTGACCGACAAATTTCTTCGTAGGGAGACAGTTTCTAAACCTACCGAAGAGCGCATATCTTTCTTTAATAAAATTTCTCGAATATCACATGCATCTTCGGATTTCGCTGTCACATTTGCGTAATCCATTGACTCACTTCCGAGAGATTAAAAAAGAATTAAAATTTTAAGAGGGATTAAAATTTTATACGCGTTTGATTTTGTAATCTCTAAAGTATAATTCACATTGTGAGTTATCCATTTTTTTAAACTTTTTTTTTAACCGTTTCACCCTAAGCGAGGCGGAACCGCCTCTGATGCGCAGGGGGCTACATAAGAGAATCAAGTTTAGGCAAAAGGAGAGTGAAGAGAAAGACCAACCAGTTACAGTGGTTGTCAGAGAAAAGGCAAGAGAAGGATGGAAACACAGGTGTGAAGACAGCTTTGAAGGTAGAGAGAAAGGAAAAGAACAAGATATACGGAGTGATGTAAAATAGACTGGAATCAAGTGTATAAGAGATGTGAATTGACATTGCATTTAAATTTCTGGAGGTTGTAGACGTCAGGAAAGCAAGTATACGGAAGGGAGGTACTTAGGCGGGAAGTGCGAGAAAAGAAGCTGATGGAGTAGAAATGTCGGCTGCATTTGGTTGATCTAACTGTAAATGGGTAGGATCTTGTTGCCAGTGTGGTTGCAAATTCTTGTGATGAGGGCACCAGTGACCTAAGTTCATCGTAGCAGAAACCATGGAAATATTTGTAGAAAAGACAGAGAGCAGCCACATCCCGTCGGTGAGAAAATGGCTGGAGTCGAGCTGCCAGGTTGGAACCTATCACATTACAGATTCTACTTTGGAGCCTATCGAGAACACTGAGAAGAACAGCAGAGGCGCCTGACCAATATGACAACAGTATTTTATGCACGGTCGGATGGTTGATTTGTTATTGTGCAAGATGGATTCAGGCGGAAAAAATATTCTGGCCTGACACAGTGACCCCACCTTCCTAGCAGTGGACATGTAATGATTCCACTTGAAGTCGGAAAATGGAGTAAGGTCGAGGTGGCGCAGTATTCTGTTTTATTACAATTGATTTTAAATCCTTTCTTCTAGCTTTCCTTTACAACCTTCTGTAGGAGTTCTTGTAGTCTCTTTTCTGTGTCTTTTATTAAAAGTGTCTCGTCTACTGTCAATCAAGAACCCTGTTAGGATTCAGAATCTAATATTATTATTATTCAGGTGTAAACAAACTGGTCAATGTAATAAAATCTGTGCTATTTTATACATATTAGTGAAAATACGTATTGTCCTACGCCGATGTAAAACAACACATATATATGTATGTATATATATATATATATATATATATACTAACAAAATAGCAAGATCGCCAAGACCGACCGCGGTTTCGCACAACGGCTCGTTATTGTTATTATTGTTATTATTGTTATTATATATATATATATATATATATATAGTCATACGCAGACAGATCTGTTTTGCTGTATCACAGCTCATTAGTACGTTAGACATCTGATTGCTTTTTAACCCAGGATTAAAACCCGACTGAATTGGCGTCAGTTCGGCGACTCTAGCTCTGGGCTATGGGCGCTGGTATATATATATATATATATATATATATATATATATATACACACACACACACACACATATATATATATATATATAGGATTAAAGGAAATAAAGTTGATTACTAAACTGATCAATGATATATTCATCAATAGGGTTGAGTTTTCTCTTATACACAAACAGACACACACACACACACACACACACACACACACACACACATATATATATATATATATATATATAAAATGTATATTTTGATAGAGCTGGATATGTTCTTTTTGGGGCTCCTAGGATAATGAAATTATGGTTCCCCTCTTCAGATGGAACCACTATCTAACTTACCCTCACCTGTTTTTAGCGGCATTTACATAGATTGAAGTACACTTACTGCAAATTCTTTAAATGAACAAGAATAGCTATCTTTTGTTTGTCAATAAAAAATATTCTTGATGAATTCCGGTATTTTGCTTTTTGTTGCTAATCAAATTAGTACACATTTCAAAACAACCCGGTCCTGGGTATGACTGTAAACTGCATCCAGCAGCAAAGCCTCTAATTGGGAGGCTGTACGGAGGATGGAACCACTTCTTAATTGCTGTTTTTCCCACGTTCACTCCGACCCGTAGTGGTAGCACCTGTTAGGGTTCCAGCTATGGGTAAATAGCTAACCCCAAACTGGGGTCAAAACACTATGAAAGTATAAAAAATACTTTTATAGAAATATAATATAATATAATATATATATATATTATATCATAAATATATAATATAATATATTATATTATAAATATATTATATTATAAATACTTTTATAAAAAAATATACACTTTTAAAGGAAAAAACTTACCAGCAATACATTTTTGAATACGAAACAAGAAGACCTCTTCAGTTTTCTAAAATAAAATAAAAAATAGTTTTTTTTTCGTCAAAATCTGACTAAATCAACTTTCTTACTATAACCGAACATTAAAAAACAAATATCTTTAATCTCTACCTTTTCGGCATTAAATAACCCACATAGGTGTTGATATACCGTTAAACAACACTCAAATCGAAATCGAAATCAAAACAATCTTAGTGAGGAATAAATAATCGCATTATAACAATTTATTTAATCATTTTGGTACTTTTAGTACCATATTTATTTTGGTATTTTAGTACTAAAATAAATATGAATTTAAGTAGGAGTTTCTCATGTTTAGAAGATTTAAAAAGTACGTAATAAAATCAAGCATATCATTTACTTGACAAAAACAATTTTTTCCTTGCTTTACTTCCTGCAATGTCAAATAAATATCAGTTTGCCATATTGATATAATTTCAGTTTATTAAATACTAGCAGTATAGCCCGTCGTTGCTGGGGTGTAATGTAAGCTTTTAAACTAATCCATGGTCCTGGAGCTCAGACTCTTTGGAAGCTGGCACGAAAGACTAAAAAGCAATAGTTGTTTCCAGTTAAAGCGAAATTGTAGACTGAAAGAAAAATGAAAGGATGTGAGTCAAATTTTGATTTCCTGGTATCGATATCAAATTTTCTGCACTATTGTAAGAACTGCAACCTTGAAACTCCTGAATATCGTATCTTATGTCTTTGTTTACGAGTGTATCAAATTTGATTAAAATCGGATCACTCCTATAACCCGATTTTTTCCATTATCGATTTTCGATATTTATCGGGGGTATCTCGACACAAAATCTAGCTAAGAACACTCGCAGACGCTTGTAGTACAACTGTGTAAATTTTCAAGAAAATCGGTTCAGCTGTTTCGGAGTCTATAGATAACGGACACACACACACACACACACACACACACACACACACACACACACACACACACACACAAAGTTCCATTCATAAATAAGTTTAGATTAGTGTCCTAATATTCCCGGCCGATGCGATAATTTTGCGAATGTGCGTTGTGGTGCAGTGGATATCGACTCGGAACAATAAATCGGAGAGCCAAGTTCGAATTCTAGTTGAATTCATTGCATTCACTTACGCGCAAATACCCTTGGAAAGGTATTAATCCGTCACTTTCCTCCAGTTATGGGTTAAATAATAGAACAGATTGGGTTTTATAGCATTGGCTGGCAACCACTCTACCGCAGAATGCAATGGCAACCTACTGTGTGATAATCTTCTGCTCAGTCAGAAGCGTAAAGCGTGTATCACGTATGGCACTTGACTGACTGAATATCTCAGAATCACTTCACGATATGGGTTGAATAAATCTAGTCGTAAGACATCTTTTTCTGTTCTTGTATATTCATTAGCGGATGTGCGTGGATTGTGCAGTGGTTATCGGAACAAGAAATCAGAGAGCCGGGTTCGAATTCCAGTTGAATTTGTGTGCATTCACATCCGCACAAATATCCTTGGGAAAGGTATGAATCCTTCGCTTCTCCCTCCAGCTATCGGTTAAATATTAAGACCGATTGGGTTCTATAACCTTGCTTAGCGACCGGTCTACCGCAGAATGTAATGGCAGCCTAATGCGCCTAAATCTTCTGCCTAGTCAGTCATATCTCTTTCGAGACATGATCGCCCAAACTTGTATCATGTAGAGCAATTAACTAAATGATTATTGACTTGAGTTTTAAACCAGACACCCAGGTGCCAAGGTACCTCATCACGAGATTCATGAAGGCTAGAAAGCTGGAAAATCCAAGAAAAAGATCAAGTACCCCAAGAAGTATGGGTGGAGTGGTAAAATATCGTCAAAAGAGAACATTTTCACAGAGGACGAAACATTGAAGCTAACTTCCGATGACAATAGTTGATGACAAACGCATCCACCATGGTTATGGTCTTAGGTCATATGGAAAAGGTGCCAATATTCTAATACATGGTTAGAGAAATGGCGTATGTGGAAGATTACAAGTTTTTCCGCCTGAATCCATCCTGCATATATCCAAGTCAACCATTCATCCGTGCATGGAGTACTGCTGCCATATATGGTCAGGCGCCCCTGCTGTTCACCTCAGTATTCGCGACAGGCTCCAAAGGAGAATCAGTAATGTGATAGGTACTGACTTGGCGGCTCGACTGCAGCCACTTCCCCACCGACGAAATGTGGCCTCCCTTTGTCTGTTCTATAAATACTTTCATGGCTTCTGCTCAGACGAACTCAAGTCACTGGTGCCTCCTCAACAGGTATTTATTCGTGCAACCAGATTGGCAACTGGGTCCCACCCATTCACAGCTAGGTTAGCCAAATGCAGACGACAATCCTACTCCTTCAGCTTCTTCTCTCGCACTTCCCGCCTGTGGAACTCGCTCCCATATTCTTGCTTTCTTTACCAACTCCAGGAATTTAAATGCAATGTCAATACTCATCTATTAACCACTTGACTCTAGTTCTTTCCCCATCCCGTATAACCTTTCCTTTCTTTCCACCTTTCAGACTGTCATCACACCTGCATTCTCATCTTTCTCTTGCTTCTTTCTAACTGGTTCGTCTTCATCTTCACTTTCTTCTAATTAATCTTTTTACACTTATGTAGCCCCCTGCATATCAGTGGTATTACCGCCTTGCTCGGGGTGAAACGATTAAAAAAAAACAAATATATATATTCCGATGTACTTTTTTTGTCACGTATTCCCTAGAACAATGTCTGCAGAAATATGTTTAAGTAGAGAAAGACTCAATACGTGCATTACACGCATGCGTATAAGGGAAAGTTGATTTTGGAAGCGTGTTATTGCACTCAATTTGAAAGTTTGTATTTGACATCTATTTAAACTTATTTATAAATGGAACTTTGTCTGTGTGTGTGTGTGTGTGTATCTGTGTGTGTTCCGTTACCTATAGACTGTGTGTTCCGTTACCTATAGACTCCGAAACGGCTGAACCGATTTTCTTGAAAATTTACACTGTTGTATTATAAGCGTCTGCGAGTGTTCTTAGCTAGGTTTTGTGTTGAGGTACCCCCGATAAATATCGAAAATCGATAATCGAAAAATCGGGTTATAGAAGGAGTATTCCGATTTTATTCAAATTTGATACACTCATAGACAGAGACATAAAAAACGATATTCAGAAGTTTCAAGGTTGCAGTTCTTACAATAGTGCAGAAAATCGATAATATATATATATATATATATATATATATATATATATATATATATATATATATATAAAAGGAAAGATGTTTGTGTGTGTCTGTTTATCTGCTTGTATGTCTGTATTTTTTTTCAGCTCTTTTATTTTAGTTTTGCTTCGGGTTTTGCTCTAAGTAGGTATAATTGTAGTTCTTAGTCTCAGATATGATACCATTTACTCAGAGGACTTATTTAGCCTTCAAAATTCAGTTTCCGATGAAAAAAACTTATTTGATATCGATACCAGGAAATCAAAATTTGACTTACATCTATTCATTTTTCTTTCAGTCTACGGTTTCGCTTTAGCTGGAAACAACTATTGCTTTTTAGTCTTTCGTGCCAACGTCCAAAGAGTCTGAGCTCCTGGTCCATGGATTAGTTTTAAAGCTTTCATGACATCCGAGCAACGCTGGGCTCTACTGCTAGTATATATATATATAAAAGGCAAGATGTGTGTGTGTGTGTGTGTGTGTGTGTGTGTCTGTCTGTATGTCCTTTATACAAATCCACAATTTTTATCCAATTCTCACCATATTTCACACAAATATTTTTTTGGCTTCCGTTCAGATCATGGCCTACTTATTTTTTTCCGATCCCCCCCCACCCGATATTGGAAATCGATACCCCGATATCCGATCAGGTCTGATCAAGATCATGATTTCAACCTTTTTATCGTAGTTCTTGCTGCAGAATTTGTTATAATTTGGTAAAATTATAGTTTTTAGTCTCAAACATTAGTAGATCTCAGACGACTCATTTTCCTCGATATCGGAAATCGATACCCCCGATATTCTATCGAATCTGATCAAAAACCGATATTCAGCCATCAACATGGCTCATTTTCTCCAATTTTACTCCCAATGGGTATGAGAGGTTTTAGGTTAGTTTATCCTTGGATGACTTATTTGACTACGATATTGGAAATCGATACCCCGAATCCTATCGGGTCTGATCAAAATCAGGTTTTCAGCTCTTTTATTTTGGTTTTCGCTTCGGATTTTGCTCTAAGTAGATATAATTTTTACCTCCTAGTTTTAACAACCTACGTTTTTCGTACCAACTTCCAAAGAGTCTGATCTCCAGGGCCATGCATTAGTTTTAAAGCTTTCATTACACCCAGGCAACGCCGGCTTATACTGCTGGTGATAAATAAAAA
>JBBBDQ010001417.1:5545000-5552500 GCA_037127315.1 Ascarosepion bandense
CTTTCTTTTCTTCATATTTTTATTAATTCTCTTCCTTTCTTTTACTTTCCTTTTTATTCTTATATAAATATATTCACCTTTTTCTTCTATTTTTCTTTTCCCTTCTTTTTCCACCTTCCTTCTTCTTGTCTCATTTTTCTTTCCTTCTATTTGTCTTTATTTTCTCGCCCCACTGTCCAATCCAACCCCCTCCATTGTTATGCGTAGCAGTGCCCTTATTATGGCGAAGGCTAACTGCCTGCGCCACGAAGGCTAAGCCTCTGTCTTCTTTACCGCACACCCAGAGAAGATAAGGAAAATTCCAATTCAAAAGCCAGAATAATCCCAGTTTCCCCACCATCTCCGCAACTACCATACTCTGCTTCTCCTCGCGATACCTGAATGGTAAAACAAAAATTCCTTCGTTCCATGTCTTCCTCACCGCCACGTCAGTCTTCTTCTCACACTACTTGTCATTCTTTCGCTTCGTGCAGTTTTTTTTTTTTTTTTTTTACATTTTTTTAATTTTTTTACTTCCTTCTATCAACCAACATCCTTCCCTCCGAAATCTCACGCATATCAATTACCTTGCCAAAATCCCCCATCCCTACCCTGACTTCTTGACTGAGAAGTGTGGCGTCCCCACCGACTATCAATATTGTCCGTAACGCCGGGAATTGTGGGTAATGCTTTTTAGAAGAATGGACCAATGGAAATTGGCTACGGTGTGGATTTTTTTTTCCTATCGGAAAATGTTGAATAAAAAAATAAATATGAAAGAAAGAAAGCAAATGAATTACAAAAAAAAAAAAAAAAGGAAAGAAAAAAGAAAAGAATGAAGAGGAAGGGGTAGATGAGAGGGAGAGAGAGAGAGAAATTGACAAGAAAGCAGAGTCTTTTAAATAAAATGAAGGAAGACGAACGTGTGGTGGGGGCTAAAAAGAAGGGCCAAAAGAAAACAGTCAGTTAAGTGCCATACGTGATACACGCTTGGGTGATCATGTCTCGAAAGAGACATGACTGACTGGGCAGAAGATTTACCCGCAGTAGGTTGCCATTGCTTTCTGCGGTAGACTGGTTGCCGACCAAGACATTAGAACCCAATCTGTCCTGTTATTTAACCCATAACTGGAAGGAATAGACGGATTAATACATTTCCCAAGGGTATTTGCGCGTAAGTGAATGCAATGAATTCGGCTGGAATTCGAACTCGGCTCTCCGACTTCTCGTTCCGAATGAAAAAGAGAGAAAGTCAAGAATTAATCGAAAGAATTGTAAGGTTGGAATTTACAACGGGAAATAGATAAAAGAATTAAACAGGGAATAGGAAAAAGAAAGGTACAAAGAAAGACGACCACAAACAAGGAAGACAGAATAGAACAATGAAAAGAAAGAAAAGGCAAAAAAAAAATAAATAAATAGAGGTAAGTGGGGAGAGTGAGGAGAGGGAGATAATGAGATAAATCAGAGAGGGGTGGGTGAAGAAGAGAGGGAGTATGAAGATGAATGAAAGGAAGGGGCAAAACAAAGGAGGAATTCGGGAGATGATTTATGGGGTTTAGAGTGAACCCCCCTATAAAGGGGAAAAAGGATATGGTTGATTGGAGGAAAGAAAAAAACGAGAAAAGAGATAAATGAATGAACAAGAAAATAAAAGAAACTAGAAGAAAAAGGAAGGACAGAAAATGAATGAAAAAATTACATGAAAAAAAGGATAAAACGTGTTAAAAAAACAATGGGAAGAGAGAGTAAAAAGAAAGAAGTAAAAAGAAAGAAGTAATGAAAGAAAGAAGAAAATCGACGGAAGAAAGAAAGAAAGAAAGAAAGAAAGAAAGAAGCAAAGAAAGAAAGAAAGGAAGAAAGAAAGAAGAAAATCGGCGGAACAAAGAAAGAAAGAAAGAAAGAAAGAAAGAAAAAATGAAGGAGGGAAAGGAATTAAGAAGAAAATTATGGAAAAAAGAAAGAAAGAAAAAAAGGTGAAATGAAGAAGGGAATATAAAGGAAGAAAAATTGATGGAAAGAAGAATGAAGAAATAGCATAAGAAGAAAGAAAAACAAGAAAAAAGAAAAAAACAACCAGAAAGAAAGCGAGAAATAAAAAAATAAAAAAAAATGTAAAAGAGGCTGGTTAAAAAAATAAAATGAACGACAAATCAGAGAAGTGCTGAAAAGTGCTCGGCTTGACCAATTTTCCCAAATGTAACCAAATGACCAAAGATCAGATAAATTTTTTGAAGCCAATTTTTGTCAGGCCGAGTGTTTTCTCCAGTCTCTCATCATATATATATATATATATATATATATATATATATATATATATATTTGTGTGTGTGTATGTGTGCGCGTGTGTGTAGCAATAAAAATGAAAGAAGCAAACAAACACAATAGTTCCATTCTAACAATCACTCGTCTTCTTTTGTTCGGCGTCATCAACCTCATCTTTATGTGTTGGTTATCTCCCTTGATTTGACATCGCCATTTTGCAAGTAGCAGTCGTCGTGACGAGAGCAGTGACGATCATGTCGGCAATGGACTAAAAAAAAACTAGTCACGATACAAAATCAAATCTGAGCACTACGTACAACTGAATGAAATGACTTCCACTAAATGAGCGGCATAACGTTCGCAGACACACTCTACTGCAAGAAATTAATACTTTTCATTCCATTTACCGTAAAACAACCGATTAGTGTGACCATAGTAACAAAACGAGCAATCACGATGGCTGATGGGAGTAAAATTGTATACTGAAAGCCTAATGCTCTAACATAAGCCCCCACTATATATATATATATATATATATATATATATATATATATATATGCACACACACACACACACACACACACACACACACACACATATATATATATGCTCGTGCTCGATAGCAACGTTGTATTGCGGAAGAATGCCATCGTACAATATTAAAACAATGTGGGTACTCAATTATTACGAGCTTATGCCATGTGCCAGGCTAAACTCCTGGTAGTAAAATATTTTACACATGATATACAAAAGTTTTCCCACAAGATATACAAATATATGCAAGCTTCTGACGTATACAGATACGCGCATATGAACGCACACACAGACACACACACACACACACACACACACACACACACACATACACACGTATATATATATATATATATATATATATATATATATATATATTGTAATTTTGTTATTATAATGGTTTATAGAAGCATCATATCTTTACACCAAAAAATTCATGTTTCAGAACATTATTGTTTTTCTTCAGGCGACATTTTAAAAACAAATGGTGAATATGATTTATTTTAGAAAATAAAAAACGAATTCATGTTTATTTAGAAATTTAAGGCGGGGTGATTGGAGTAAGTTAAATATATATATATATATATATATTAATTATTTTGTACCAAGCAAGACAATAAAGCCACTAAGACGCAAGGAGTAACTGAGTGTGAAAGAATATGAGCGAAAGGAAATCCTAATTAAGGAATGAGAACAATTAAATAAAAGAAAGATGAGGATTTAAATTTTTGAAAATATAAGTCGACCAGTAAGCAATAATCCAGTAAAGATTTCCACAAGCGAAATATATATATATATATATATATATATATATATATATATATATATATATATATACATATATATTCTAGTTACAACCTATTAGGATGCATATTTTTATAACAAGGTTTCTCGAATATTCAGGCCGGTAATTGTAAATAAATATATCTACTGGTAAAAATATAAAAAACAGAGCAACTACTCAAACACGAGTATCTATTAAAATTAAGTTTAAACACATTCACACACACACACACACATATATATATATATATATATAGTATATATATATATATATGTGTGTGTGTGTGTGTGTGTGTGTGTGTGTGTGTGCATATACATATATATATATATATACACACATATTTTATATATATATATATATATATATATATATATATATATATGTATAGGTCCCCTCTTTTCTAATTATTATATGGCAAATCTAGAAAATAAAATAATTAATGACAACAATAAACCTTCTATATATGTAAGATACATAGATGACATCTTTGTTTTAGCGAAGAATATCGATCAAATTAAATATCTTAAAAACAAATTTGAAAGTCACTCCGTCCTCAAATCTACATTATAACTTAATATTAATAACAAAATCCTATTCCTTGATGTATTCATTGATTCTAGCACACATAAATTTACTGCTTCTCTATATAGGAAACCAACTAGCATAAATTCGTTTCTTCTTTATTATAATAGTGAATGCCCCCAACGATATAAGTTAGCTGTTATAAAAACCTTACTTCAACGCACACAAATGATATCTTCTTCCAAATCTATATTTTATAAAGAATTACACAACATTAAGCAAACACTAGTCAATAATGGATTTCCTAACTCCGTTATTGATCAACAAATTAAAATGTATCTCAACAAAATTAACAATAGCTCTAACAATAATGATAATATTAGTAATAATGGTTTATATCAAAATAAACATAACACTATTAACCTATACTATTGCAATCAAATACATAATAATTATAAACAAGATGAAAAAACTCTCAAAAGCATAATACGTAGAAATGTTAAACCAGTGGAAAGTAATAATCAAATTAAACTCATTATATATTATAAAAAGTTTAAAACAATTGACCTCATAGTCTATAATAACTCAACAAGCACTAAACTAAATTCTCTACAAAAAAACAATGTAGTGTACCAATTTACATGCCCATTCAGAAATTGCATCTCTGATACTAATCAAAAACCTAGTACATATATTGGTTTTACTACAACCACGCTCTCCCGTAGACTTACATGTCATCTTTCTGATCAGAGAACTATTAAACAACATTTCTCTGAAAAACATAAACATGTAGGTAATATCAGACAGATTTTGGTCAACAATACGGTGATCCTTACTCATACACACAGTAAGAGGAACCTGCAGATATTGGAGGCCATGTACATCAAATCAAAACAACCAACACTCAATAAAATCAACTTTAAAACAGGAAATAACATATTACATTGCATTTGACTACATGGTTTTGTTGTCATTTCGCGCTATCCCGCGGTGTGACGTCATAAAACCGCAACGCAAATTTAAGAACTGCGTTTATTATTTTTGGTAACTATTGCCGTTGCCAAGCGGAGTTTTATGTCAACACAAAATAAAATCGTCGGTGATGGTGGATTTTATAATATTTCAGTTTAAACAACCTCTCTGAAGATGGCTCATGTGAGCCGAAAGCTTAGAAGAAAATCAATAAATAATTATCCAAATGTTGGAGAATTTTTGTCTTTATTTTCAACTGAAATTAAAGCAAAAATACGACGTTTAGAACGGCTCATGATTAAACATAATAGACATTCATTGTCTCTTATATTTAACAGCATATGTTTAAAAAATTACTTGCTGCCTCGCTACACTAAATGTATATATATATATATATATATATATATATATATATATATATATATATATATGCGCGGTACTTATTTGAAAGCACTCAATATCAGTGATAGAGCTGACAAGTCCCACACTGTTCGCATATAGTTACGTTTGTGTGAACCCCGGTGGGTGGGCACGCGCGTGTGTGTGTCTATGCACACGTCAATGGGTATGCAAGTGTGTATCACGACGACAAATATTTCTCCCAATTTTACTCCCACTTCCACAAAAATACACCAACATACACCGCCCCACATATAGCCAATTTTTAATAAAAATTAATCAGTTTCTCTGACGATCGCAAGATCGTGAAACCCAGGGTCACAAACTCACACCTCTATATATATATATATATATATATATATATATATATCTTGATTGTTTAATACTTAGTTTTTGGTCCTAATAGGGTTAGACCAGTACACATTTGTATTAAAAAGTGTTCTATATAATTATATTGTAAAACTTTTGAATATTTTTCAAACTCGTTTAAAAAATTATATATATATATATATATATATATATAGTGGACTTTCTTATCGTGAACGATAAGCAGTAGATGGTGTCCTTCGTTCCATACTTCCACATGAGATTTCTTTCCTGCATGCATTTGTGTTGAACCAGCTACGGGTCAATCTGTACTACGATTTGTTTAGAATGGTCATTTGTTTGTGAGACACTAAGCACACCCTCTCGATCAAAGCAACATAGCCTAGACATGTGCACTGTGTAGTGGACCACACAATATACATAAGGAATTTTGATGCCAAAGTTTGTGCTGAAACTGGTGGTGTGGCTCTAAATTTAATATCTGGAGTCTTGGGGTATTTGGGTTACACTTTAAATCCCATTACTCCCAGGTCGACTCTAGTCCGAAGTGGTAGCATCTGTTACATAGGAGTAAATACACTTGTAGTGAGGTTCACATCCTCCCCGGGTTTTTTTTTTAAAACAGGAAGAGAGGTCTATTCCTTGTTTCTTGTTTAGGACTGGCTTTCTGGTCCCTTCTAAAGTCTACTTCAACTCTATACTTTCAACGTCTTTACCTGAACACTGAAATGTGTTCACTAATGGTTTTTACACGCCCCTAAAAGGTGTAGATAGGTTCGCCTATCGTTCGGTTCTTAGATCTCCCCGGTCTTTTGAACAGGAGCGGACGTTTATTCCTTATTCCCTGTTTAGAATTGGGATTCCAGTTCTTTCTAAAGTTTGCTTAAATTCTAAGTTTCTAACATCTCTGACCGAAGTCTGGGATTTTATTCACTAATGAAATCTTGACATATTCAAGTTTAGAAGTAGCTGTTATCTTTCTTACCCCATAGCCACAAGAACTTCACTTCTAGCCTTTGCTTACGCTAATACAACTCTATACAGTATCTTCTTAACTTGAGTGGATTTCGGCCTCATATTGGGTGAAAATTATTAAAACACACACACAAAATTTTAATATATTTTACCAAAATCATAGGTACCACAATTACAAAAAGACGAAACAACAATAAAAATCTCTCTCTCTCTCACACACACACACACACACACACACACACACACACACACACACACACGCACACACAGACTGGTTATATATATATATATATATATATATATATCCAGAAAGCATTAGGTTCATTATTTACTACAAAAAATTTAAAATTAGTAGATAGACTTAACTATCGCCTGGTTCACACTTCACCCACGTCTATTGAACAGGTGAAGAGGATCATCCTTTGTTTCCTGCTTAGGATGTGGTTTCCGGCTTTCTCTTTTCCAATCTTTTCACTCGTACGTAGCCCCCTGCCCTTCACTTGCTCGGGGTGATATGATTAAAAAAAAAAAAAAAAGGAACTTAGTTATTAAGGGTAATATATCCATTCCAACCCACGATATGAGACTAATATTGGGTATGAATATATTTGCCCATTCGTATAATGTTACTCGGTATATAAAGAACAAGACTTACATATGTTATACTACATTTAAATTTTTCATAGAGATTTTCATGGCCGCATATATGTATTTCACTTGTTCGAGTAGAGATACTCACAGGT